>JAXQQM020082024.1:0-27053 GCA_034641835.2 Pinus albicaulis | reverse complement strand
AATGTTAAATTTACAACATGGAATGACTCTAAAAGAAAACATTCAAGGTGACATAAAAATAGGACTCAAGCCATGCACAGATATACGTTAAACAGCGGAAAGCTGAGCCATTTTATTATGCTGGGAATTATCAGTGATTACAATAGATGCCCCGATGATAGCGCTCAACTGGCACGGGCAAGATAAAAGACAAAAACACAAGTGCAGCGGGTTTTTTGTTGCGTTCCAGCGGCTGAGAATGTTGCTGCTAATATGCTGCGGCTGAAAGGAAAGCCCACTACAAGACTCCCGATTATGCTCTGCGCAAGGCTCCCTGACCCGATCCTCTCTGCTGCTCCTCCTGACCCGTAACCTCTACGATGGGAACAATACTGAACTCACACTGGTCGATCTGCGGTCTTCCCCACACCTACTGCGTCGACACTCCTGACGCGGCTCTGCGCAAGTCCAATCCGATCCTCTTGACAAAATAATGACAATCGCTCACCCGGAAAGCAGTAATCAAGTCCCCTGGCCGAGGTTAGAACTACTTCTCACCCGAGCAGCACTAAGTCCCCTGGCCGAGGCCGAGATCTCCGCCTCGAGACACGGCAATAAACAAGGTCAGCAGACCAAGTAAACAAATTTGGCGTGCTCAAGTCTTAGCGACCAGTTTCAATTTCATAAATATCAATAATAATAAAAAAGAAGGAAGCTCTCTCCCTTTTGTATGCGGCCTTCCTCTCGAACCTTTGACTCCTCCTTTCCCGCGCAGCCCTTCTCGGCCCCACGCTGCCAACGCAGCCCGCTTGCTTGCCTCCGCGCGTTCGGGTGAGACCACGACCCACCCATTGTTATTTAAAATTGACTATTGGCGGAAAAATTGGTCCCGATTAATATTCCAATTAGCTATTACACTGGGGTGATTACATAATGTGAGCATGATGACAAAAATTGGTTATATTCTTGGATTTAAATGCCGTCTTGGGGACATTGCCTAAGGATGATCTTCATAGAGAAGCCAAACCTAGACAATATATTATTTTCCAAAAATGAAATGATAACTGAATCATTTGCTTGCCTAGTTGGGATTGCTTCAATCCATTTGGTGAAATAATCAATTTTTGTCAGAATCCAGTGATGCTGAACTGAATATGATGGATGAATCTCACTAATAAAATCTATCCCCCACTACTAAAATGGTGCCTCAACATAGATAGGAATCAAGGGTAAATGAACAAGCTTCTTCTTACCATAAAAATCTGGCATTCATGGCAGGCAACAATATTTTTGTAGACATATTTGAACATAGTAGGCCAATAATACACTGCTTTGAAAATCTTATTTGTTGTGGCCTTCCAATAATGATGACCTCCACAATCTCCTTTGTGAAACTCCTCAATCACTTTTTCAACCTCCTCTTCCAACAAACAATTCAAAACAATACCACCGGTATCTTTCCAATACAAATTTTTATCAATGATGCAATACCTAAAAGACTTTAGTATCACAAACCTTGCCTTAGACTTTGTCAATTCAGCAGGCACTCTATGATGATGCAAGACAAAAATAATGCCTTTGTACCAGTCTGAAAGGATGTACTTCTCTTCAATGGGAATCAACTCTTCATCTTGATCTGATAATTCTGAAATTTCTGCAATTAAACTCATATCAAGACAGTGAAAATTTGACAGTGCCATCAACTTTGCTAGCCCCTGACCTTTGACCAATTTTGTGGGTATGATCTCTATATAATATTCCATCAAGTTAGCTATCCACTTCCCTCTCTTACCATCGGGATCAGCTTGAGTTAAGATGTCCTTCCCAACAACAAAAGGAACAAAAGCTATGACATTAGAATGAAGAATATAAATTCTGAAATCTTTGATGGCTTTAACCAAGGCATAGGCTTGATTTTCTAAGATATTTTACTTCAGGTCTAAATTAGCTAATGTCCTGCTAAAAAATGAAATGGGTTTCTCAGTAATTTGTTGTCCTTTCTGCAGCAAAACTCCAGCAATTGTATTTACTGATGCAAATGAAAAACCAGAAATTATTTTGTAAAATCCGGGTTGATCAACGCTAGTGCTTGAGTAAGTGTCTTCTTGATCTACTCAAATGAATTATTTGTTTCTACTGTCCATTTGATGTCAGCTCCCTTCTTCAACATCTTAGTTATGTCTTTTACAATCTCAGCAATTAGGAATAAACCTCCTCACAAAGTTTACCCTTCCAAGGAAAGACTGAATTTCTTTTTTTCTTCTAGGCAGATCGACTTTCTAAATGGCATTGACCCTGCTTGGATAAATCTTAATCCCATATTTAGAAATAACATGCCCAAGTAACTTCCCTGAAGTCAGAGCAAAAATTCTTTTAGTGGGATTGATAGAAATTCCAAACCTTCTACAATTCAGCAAAATCTTTTCTAGATGCTTCAAGTGATCTTCTTCTCTCCTTGATAAAATTTTTATGTCATCCAGATAGACAACCACCAACTTATCCTTCTCCTCAACAAAGGCAATGTCCATTTCTCTTTGAAAGGTATCTCATGCATTCATCAGACCAAAGGGAATTTTGGAAAACTAGAATGTGCTCCATGGTGTGGTAAAGGTTGTTTTCTCCTGATCTTCTGGATGCACAAGTATCTGATTGTACCCTGAAAAACCATCAAGCATATACATCCTTTGGGAACCAAAAATGTTCTGCAAAATTTGGTCCATCTTTGGGAGAGGTTAGTTTTCCTTTGGAGAGGCTTTGTTCAAGTTTCTGAAGTCAATGCAGATTATGATCTCTCCACTCTTCTTTCTTACTGGAACCAAGTTTGCAAGCCACTTTGAGAATACAAATGGAACAATGATTTTGGCATCAAAGAGCTTCTTGATTTCCTTCTCAATCAGAGGCATGAGAAGTGGATTAATCCTCCTCAACTTATGTTTGAAAGGCTTTTCATTTTCTTTAATAGGAATGGTATGTTGAATGATAGTAGGATCATACTTCTTCAAATTGCATAACTCCATGCAAAAACATCTATGAACCTTTTCATCATCTCAATATATTTCCGTCTCATGTCAACTGAAAGAAATTTTGAAAGCTTAATCAGCATTGCTACTGTACCAAGGTTACAACTCTCTACCTCTTCATCATCAGCTTGTATCCTAGGAGACTTGAACACATCATTCTGATCAAAAAGCTTCTCAAGGGGTATGAGACCTTTGGGTATAGAGTTATTCTTCAGCTGTAACACTTCAGAATTTCCCTTTGTTTTAGCAAGCATGTTTTGTTGATTTACTTGTGTACTTTTAAAATCCTCTTTCAGTTCTATAAATATTTTGACTTGCTGGTCATCTTCAAAAACTTGCCAATGGATAATGTTGTCAGGGATAGCAGGTATATGACGAACTTCAACCTCATATATTTCAGTGGAATGTACATGAATGATAAATAGACTTGTAGAGACATCTAGGGAGTCAGCTATTGAGTTTTAATCCCTAGTCTTCATGATAAATGAATATTCTTGAAAATTCTCTAACATATCCATGATCAAATTTCTGTATGCGCTCATTCTCACATCCTTAGTTTGATATACACCCTCAACTTTCTTCATAACTAATTAAGAATCTCCACAAATAGAAATATTTTGGACACCCATTATTTTCAAAATTTCTAAGCCCAAAAATAAATATTCATACTCAGCCATGTTAATTATGCAATCAAAATTCAGTTTGTAAGAAAAGAACTTACTTTCATCTTCTGGAGTTGTGACCAAAATTCCTGATCCATCCCCCTCTCTTCCTGCTGATCCATCAAAGTGTAACAACCACCAACCTTATGCCTTCTCCTCACTGATTTGTTGATTTCCTGTCTGCTGATTTTCTGTTTCCTAAATTTCAGTTTTCTGATTGTCTGCTTTCTTTTCATCTTCTGCTTCATCAGTCAATTCATTGAAGAGAATAGCAGATCCTAATTTAGTATCAACATCATATATTGGAAAATTATGAGTTTTTTCCTTACTACTTACCATGTAAGCCATCCTTGTTTCTCTGTATAGTCTTCTTTTCTCACCAAAAACAGGAATGGTGGCATAAGTTAGGTCCATCTGCATGGTGCCTTTGATCTTTGTTGCATGTGACCTTGATAACAGCATGCCAAACTTATGTGGAATATCTGCTACCACAATTTCCATTACCACTGTATTGGCAGGGAACAACGCCATATTTTATTAAACCAATGCACTGGGCTCTTTTTGAATCAAAGGAAAACAAATCCTTATATGGTCTAGTAATTTCCAACCCCATCCCTTCCATGATCACTTTGGGCATAAGATTGTGAGATGCCCCTAAATCCAACATGGAATTATGTAATGTCATGTCATGAATACTAAGGCTGACATAAAAAAGAGGCACCTCTTCATTCTGCTCATCCTCTAATATTGGACCCAAGTATATGGTTGGATGATCTTCTTGAACATTTAGATATCAGCAGCTACTGGTTGGGAATTCAGCATTTTTACAATCTTACTTCTGTATTCATTCACCTTAAGAATTTCTCCAAAAGGCACTGGGTTTTTATCTTCGAGATCTCACTCTTCAAACTGAAAACATAAATGATTTTTCATTCTCTTTGACAGGAGGAGGAGGTGGTGTATCTTTCCTAACCTCAACAACTTTGGGGGCATCTTTCTTGGGTTGTGTTTTACTTGTAGTAATTGGAACATTTCTTTTTTTGAAGTTTTATTGTTTCTACATCTAAAATATTTCATGTTGATATCCTTTAAGATAATCAGATGGTTCCTCACCCTTGTTTACATCATGCTCTGACTCATCATGTTCCTCCTTAGTCAAAAACATTCCTGACATGTTTTCATCTAAGCAATGAATTGAGTCTTCTTGTATTTTAGGATGATCTTCTTCATCAAATAAGTTTTGCTGAAAAGGAGGCCTTACTTGAGGGTCAGGTTGATTTCTATTTTCCCTTGGTCTCTGCTAGTTTTGAGGTCTTCTGAATTGAGTATTTCTAAACTAAGGTTCATGTTGTGCAGGAGGAGAAGAGGTATTCCCAAGGGCAAGCCTATCCATCATTTTTTCCATTTCCTTCATCATGGAGTCAAATTTATCCTCTAAGGTGGAAGGCTTATCTTCTTCTTTCAATTTAGTCTTTCCCATCTTGGAATTTTTTGCTGCTATCATATTGACTTCTACCTTCACTACATCATTTTACATTTCATCTAATGAATGGGATTATCTTTCTCTTAGTAGGATAGAAAATTCATAATCAAAAGCCTCAGCATATCTCAGCTAAGCTGATTCTGGAGGAGGCTTTAGATGAGTAGGGATGGAGTCATAAACTTTGTTAAATCTCTTTGAGAAGTTTTGAATAGTTTCATTAACAGATTTTTTTAAACTATTATACTCAGTGAGGGCTTGTACAGGGTTGGTTCTATTTCCCCGCTTTCTCAAGAAGTTGTCTTCAAATTCATTCCAATTATATAGGCTTCCTGTAGCAAGGGCTTTGAACCACTTTTTGACCTCACCAGTAAAGCTCTGAGCAAACAATCTCATCTTGACATCCTCATGTTCAACCTCATCCCTGTCTATGAAGTAATTAAACTGGGCTACATGCTCTTCAGATGTAATCTCTTCGTCACTTCCCCAAGTTTTGATTCTAGCAGAATATTTTCTAGGAAGGGAATTAAGGACAACTGGAAGAGCAAGAGGGACATACCTAGTAGGTGTAGTAGTAGGTGGAGGTGGCACATTTCCTGCCATGATGACTAGAACTATGGTAGTTTTAGGGAAAATAGCAGTAGAGGAAGAGGAACTGTTAGGAGGAGGGTTGGTTGGTCTTTGTTGTCTAGTCACAATTGAACTCCAATCAGGAAGAGGGACACCAGATTTACTTCTTAACAAAATTTAAAATGGGTCTAGTTCCTTCAACCTATCCAATTATTCCCTTTCTAACAATAACTCAGATGTGACTGTTTCCCAAAACTCTTCTTTATATTTTTGTGTCACTAAGGCTGAGGTATCAATACTTCTTCTATGTAGGTCTAGGACAATTTTAGTCAATTCTTTTTCACTTTCAGACCTAAACAAGAATTCCTATTATAATCAAACTTTTTATCTTCAAGACTTCTTAAAACTTCAGAGGACAAGGATTTTGTATGTAATGGAGTACCTGATATTGCAGAAATGCCTTGAATGCCTCTAGATATTGTGTTTGGATTTTCCACAATTGTAGGTGGATCTAGGTCAGGATTACTCCTTGTGTATATCATTTTTGAAGCCACCTTTGATCATATGAATTTTAAATGGAGTAACCAAGGTAGATGCAGCCTTGAATAGGTTTCTAAGTTCCTGCTACCTTCGGAAGTTCAGCTTCAAAATTTCGGGAAAGGTATATCTTCAGGCTCCCAACAGATGCACCAAAATGTTATCACAAAATTGCACTTGATTGGCTATTGATCGGACAACTCTATGTAACTGTTTCAAACCAGATTTTGAAAGAAGCTTAGCCTCTTTATTCTGAGAGGGCTCTCTCAAAGGGGTTTATGATATTAGATAATGATAGGATTAAATGGCTAACTCTATTTCAAAATTAACTTGATTTTTATGTATGTAGGTTGAAAAGAATGTAGGCTTGCAACCATTGGGATTATGGAGTCAATAAATCAGTAGATTCAGTGGCAAGGTTCCTTGACATGGAATCTAAGGCAGATAAGAGTCTTTAACAAAGGAAAATTACATATAGAATATAGGGCAACACATTCATTTCAACAATAAATGAAGTCAGAGCATAAGTATATGAATTCTATGTAATAAAGATGAAATCTACTGCAAGTGGTACACATAAAGATATAAGATCAGAAAGACATTAAAAAATCCATGAGAATCTTAGGTCTGTCAAGAATAAGTCCTCTGTATTACTAATATTAGTCAAATTACATAAAGCAGCATATGGTGCAAAAAATCTCCAACCCTTTACAACTTCGATAATTTGACCTTAAATAGACCTTCTTACATTAGAGATGATCCGCCTCTTGGCTAGATTCATCGAATTCTTCCTATGACACCTTACATAAAGAAAAATGTCTTTTAATCATAAAATGACAGCTACACTCTAAAATCGACCTTTTCCTAATAGGACTGAAACTCCTATTTATTACATCAAACTACCTTATCTTTTAAAAAAGTTACATATTTGAAAAATAAGCCTCACATATTCGAATAGGCTATGGCATATCTCATCACTACTTGACATCCTAAATATCCTCCTCAACATATGAAACCAAACCCTATTTTTCAGGAAAACAGGACCCTAACTTCAACGAAAGCATCAGCTAATGAGTTGTCCCCATTGCATGTTCTTCAAGTCATAGATGTTTGGTGGAAAGGTCCCTTGATCTGTTGGATGTGTCCACCTGCCGAAAATTGCTTTTAAATTTCTCAGAAACCTTCAAAAACAGCTCGCTACGAAAACAAGGCAGTTTCGTAGCGTGATTTTGTAGCATCCAAAAAATGGCTTTTGCACTCCAAATTTCTGCTTATTTGTTGTTCCATAGTGTCCATCATGACATGACACATTGTCACTACCATTTACCCTCCTTGAAATCTGCAAAAGGTGGTTTTAGAAGCAAAAAGACATCTACAGAAATTTTGTTGCGTTTTCCTGGCTTTAAGCCTATGAAACGCTATGAAACTATGAAAAACTATGAAATTTCTAGATTTTGACCCTATCTCAAAAAATTAACCTCCAAATATATAACTTGGTCTTCAACATGCCATTAACCTCTTAAAACATACTCAAAGTCAACTTAAGAGCCTTGAGGTGTTTCCTCTTCATTAATGATAAGTTGAGCTATGGGCTCCTCCACTATAGTCATCTTTAAACCCTTATTCTCCAGCTCCTCATGGATCAATTCTAACTTCTCTTGGAGATCTTTGACTTGGTCCTTGAATTTATATCCTAGATTTCAAGTGAAGGTTCATTATTCTGATGTGCTTCACCTCTCCTCTCAATGGCTGAGTCCATTTGATTAATTGATGTGTATTATCTAAGGTCTTTGACACACTATTAACCTGCTCTTCCCAAACTTCTTTCATTTTCTCAAATTGCACCTTTTGAACATTATGTTTCCTTGCCTCTCTCTTCAATACTACTATTTCATGATTTTCTAACTTCAACTTCTCCTTAAGGACCTCAATCTCTATTTTTTCAATGATTTTCTCCTTTCCTTTCTTTTGCTTGATGACTAGATCTTCTTCTACAGGTGATGAGAGGTCAATGATGCTTGGTGGTGGATGGACAGTTTTAGTGACCTTATGAGCTTCTTTACTGCTTTCCAAGACCTTTCTGGCATGTCTTGTCATTGGTTTCATAGCCTGAAACATGAATCCTGCATCTTCACCCACAAAATCTAACTTCTTAGCTGATTTGGATTTCTTGAGCTTCTTTCCTCCCTCATATATATCTTCAACTTGGACTATGGGGGTTTCCTCAATATCAATAGCATGTAGAATGTCTTCTAAGTTACCCTTAGCCACTGTTTAGCTTCTTGTAACTCTCTTACTACCATGTTTTCTCACAAGCTTTGTCTTCGTTTTGGCAGTTTGCCGTAGTAGGCTTTTGTTTCGTAGGTGTAACTTTCAGTGTATCAACATTTTCAATTGTTTCATTTCCATGATTATTGGTTCACTTTTCTCTCGCCTTATAGGCTCACTTTTCTCCTCGTCAAAGGAAGGTGTTGGTATACCCAGGTTCAGTGAGTTATTTTAGGGTAATGACATCCACTTCAAAATCATTGACAAATTAAAAGAAGACCAAATTTCTTCCTAGTATTTTTAACTCATCTAAAACCAACAACTTTATTAAACCATGATGAAAAAGTGAGGTTTCACTTCCTTCAGATTTAGCTTGAACTTTATCTTCCATTTTTGCCAAGCTTCTGTATAAATAAAAAGGTAGATCAAGATATTTCTTACCAACAAAATGTAGCAGAAGCTTGAAGTGGTAATAATAAACCTTATGTTACCTCCCTTCACAAGTAAAATATTTTTGAATTATAAGTAGTATCTTTGAGAAATTATCTTTCATGTAGCTCCTTGGAATGGCATTTGTAAGGTCAACCTCACTATGTTCCGGCTTGATAAATTATTTACATTCCTGCATGTTGAATTTGAAACCTTTGAACAATTGTTCTTATCCTCTTGGAATTCCTATTGCTGCTGCAATATTCTCTGGTGTTATAGTGAGGTTCAACATTCCCACTTTTGTAGTTGTCCCATTGAAATTTAGGGAAAACTCTTTAGAAACCTGTACATGGCATCCTCACAATCTTTGGAAAAACTGCAAACACCCTGTTCTTCTTAAAACTTTTGAATTTGTTTGGTCTTCATTTCTCAGGTTCATGTCTAATGGCTCATATCTAAGACAGTGGCCACCTTTTATGGTCTTCCTTTTTGCAACCATGGTACTTTTATGTCTTCTTTGCTTCGCTTGGTCAGTGATACCTGCAAACCTTTGAAAATGCCAGCCACAACCTAGGCTTAGTAAAATAGCTCTCCAGAGCTCAATAAAATGCAAAGAGGGAGTGGAAAATGACAAATGACTGAATTGGGAAAGATTTTAAAGTTCGATGACAACTCATGGCATAATTATGACTCATACATACTTAAAATGTAATAATGATTTCATCCATGACCATTGTACCTTGATTTAACCCTAACTGACTCGAATGGCATCTATCCTAACCCTTTCAATCATTGAATGACACCTAGCAGATGTTTCAAAAGACAGTCAGGAATACCTCCTTTCGTAGCATACTTTGTGTATTTCTGGGTAGTTTTGCTATGAAAGTATTAGTAGTTTCATAGCGAAAAGTGCGTTTTTTCTGTGTAATTTGCTACAAAAGTAGGGATTCTTGGCTAAAATGACCTTTTCAGAGTTGTATGCTTGGGAAATGAAAAATTTCAGGAAATAATGACTGATGTGACATGAAAAGACGTGAATGGGGGTAGGTTTGGAACTTAGGATAAAATAGTAAGAAAAAATTAAAATTTTTCTTATCCAAGTAATGAAAAATGAATTCTATGACCATACCTTTGACACATGAACCTCTAGGAATATGTCAAATGATGTTTCATTTTTTTCTGAGTGATAAAACCCCCTAAGCCTTAACCCCTTATCCACTTAACCCATGACCCTTAACCCCTAACCCATAACCCCCACTAGTACATATGGACCAAAAATATGAGGTTGTACTCCAATAGTTCATTCGTACTATTAGATTTTTCTTGCAAATATTTTTTGGTTTTTTTTAAAGCCCTGACATTTGTCAGATATCCGATAAACACAATTATCGTCGAATATCTGATGATATGTTAATCTAATATCCAATGATTATTTTGTTTGTTAGATATGTGACGACAATTAAATGTTTCTCATATATCCAATGTTTGATCAAGTGAATTATCTATTTATCATAATATTGATGTTTGACGAAGTCAATATTTTTCTAGTTGGACAATGTTTCTCTAGTCAACAAATATCGAAAGTGCAATGAAATGGCTGTTTTTTGGTCATAATACAAAAATATTTTATTTTTTTAATTGTATTACAAATAGTCAAACACTATTGATGCTTTTTTTTAAAGATAATCATCACTGAAAGTTTGGTAAGGAAAAATGTCACATAACATTCCTCCAAGAGGACAAGGAGATGTGAGATCTACATTGGAGGCTTTGGGTGATTTCCTTCCCTTGTTTCATCCATGTTTATCATCCTTAGCCTCACAAAATTCAAAATTACTCAAAAGAGATTTTTAATCTTTGAAGTTTGAACATGCCAAAAATCGATTTGTTTCCAACCCATTTTTTACAGTTGAACATCACACATCATTGAGTGCACCCATCATGCTTCCTCTGGGATGGGACCTAGGTATGAACACATTGACAAACTAAGTTATTCCCTTGAAAAAATAAGCTTATGAACAAATAAACCAATTATTTTTTAAGTATTCATGCCTTTTTTTGAGTTTTATAGAAGCCTAAGGGTCTTAGAGAAGTGTCTCACCCTGGAAAAAACTCAGGCACAAGTTTGTAAAAATTTGGATGGTTTTCAAGGCTTTCTTAATGTTTTTTTTATGTATTGCATAGAATTAATTTTATGTGATATAGGATGTATTGCACACAAAAAATCGCGTGATATGATAGAGGCCATGAAATTTTGAAGGGATATGTGGTAAGTCCTCATTGGAATATCATGATTTGGAAAATCTTTGTCCTGTGACATGTGTCACATTGTCATATCATTGAAAACTTTGAGGAGGACATGTGGCATGCTCTAATTGGTTGTTGCGCCTCTTGTAAACTTTGAGGTTAACACAAGTCACACATTGGTTGGTTGTTGCATGTCTATAGTATTTGTAGATGTGATAAATATGAGGAAAGGGGGTTGCCAAAAAATAAAATAGTTTCATCATGCAATGAAGAAAGAGAGAAAGAAAAATAAAGGAAAAGATAAGGGATAGAGGAAGAAAAGAGCAAGGAAGAAGAGGTGGGGGACATAGAAAACACAGGGAAAAGTAGGATGTGTACGAAGAAAAGTTGTGTGATGTGCTATTGTATAGGATAAAATTTTCCTCTATGTGACGTATTGCATAGATAAAATTTTCATGTGCACTGTGTCGCATGGTTTAAAAGGCTTGGCACAATGAGAAGATTGGTGAGAATTTGATAGAATTGTGGAGTAGTAGCATTATAACCCAATAAGAAGTTAAGCAAGGATGAATATCTCAACAAGTGTAAACCCAAGGGTGAATCATACTAGTATTGACATGGCATAGTATAGATGATTGGTGAACTTGCTGCCACATCACCATTGTGATCGTTGACGTGGTTGAGGAAAAGAGAACTTGAAGAAATATTTGGAAGGTCATATATTTCTATGGATGTCTCATAATTAAGCCATATTATAATGGTTGGAAAGTTCTTATTGAGAAAAACACATATACAAGCTCAAAAAAGGCCCTATAATAGTACATATAGAGGGAAAAAATAGATTAAATCACCTCCTTAATACCACTTAGGGGGGTTGTGTACATGATAAGAGAAGATGATTTTTCCTATAATATTAAGAAAACAAAAAACCCAATAAGTGGTTAAGCAAAGATGAATGTCTCAACAAGTGTGAACCCAAGGGTGAATTATTCTAGTTGTGACATGGCATAATACAGATGCTGGGTGAACTTGCTGCCACATCACTAGTATGATTGCTAGTGTGGTTGAGAACAAGAGAACTTGAAGAAATTTTTGGAAGGTCATATATTTCTATGCATGACCCATAATTAAGCAAGAATACAATGGTTGGAAATTTCTTGTTGATCAGAACACATATACAAGCTCAAAAGAGACCCTTAATAGTACTTAAAGAGGAAAAAATACATTAACTCATCTCCTTAATGCCACTTAGTGGGGTGGGTACATGATAAGAGAAGATGGATTTCCCTATCATATTTTAAGCAAAGACCAATTCTTGGATTTAGTTCTCAAGGGTCACATCAATCTCTTTGATGAAATTATTCCTTCAAATTGGGATAGATATTGGAGTTCTTCCAAAATAATTAGATGTATGGACAACATAAGGACTAAAATATCCATGAAAGCACTTTCACTTTTTCTATGATGAAATAATTTTTTTCCTTACTTTTAAAAGTTTCATTTGAAAGAGTCCCAAGATGATTTGAGTAGACTTGAATAAATTTCTCATAATATTATTTATCAAAATATAACATCTAACTTAAAACTTAAACTTTATTCATTAAAAATGATTTCATCTTCCTTAAGATAAAGAATTTTTTGAGATCTTCAAAAATAAATATAAATTCAACTAAATAAAAAAAAATAAAAAATAAAAAAAAATAATAATTTAAATTAAAATAAATTAAAAAAATTAAAAAAATCACTTCGCTCATTTAAAATATTTTAGGCTAAATCACACTTCGAGGGAGTGATTGCTAATTTGATTATTATCTTTCATCCCAATTGAGACATCAGAAAAAGTTTTGAATTTAAATATTGTATCCTTTATATGAATGTATAACCCATTCCATTTGAAGTATTATCTATTAATGGTAGTTGAGTTTTGAATCCATTTTCCCATTAAATTTTACGGATACGACTTTTGAGTTTGAATCCACTTTCCCACGTAAACTTTTCGGATGATGACTTTTTCTCTTCGGAAGGAGAAAATTTATTATTATGTATTATATATCGGCGAATTATGTAATTTATTATGCAATAGCTCGTCCCATCCGCGGTATAGAATAGCGCGTCCATCCCATCCCCGGTTCCTCGCTGCCCACAATTTTAAGCATTGAAAATAGTCAATTCAAACCACAGTTCAAGCTGGTTCAAGGGTTTGCACAAGGAAAGGCTAGTTGGAGGCTCGAAAGATAGAAGGCTGATCATCCTGAAGATGCTTGACCACAATGGCTGGATCGATTTCTTCAAAGCTTCAGGTGGCCCAGAGATTATTTGAGAAGGTAAATATATTCATATATCTTTCCTATTTCCACAATTTTTCTAATGCCTTTTCTCATTTCCCAATCCAGATCGCATGCATTCATCAAATTTGCCACATATATCTACTTAATTCCTCATATATTCTGATTGTTTATCTCAAACAAAACATATGTGGAAAATTCCAGAATGTTCAATCAAATTTATGTTATTGAACAAAACCCAATGCGATCATGAAGATCATACTTCAAACCATTATGGAAAGGAAACCCATTATACTCAGGGGAACATGCTCATCTAGAAACCCTTTCTTTTTTCAAAGGTCGGGGACTATTTCTAACTGAGACTCACGTGTTGGTATTTTGTCTTGCTGACCAGCATCGAACTCCCTTCCAGAATATCCTTAGTCCTCCTCTGTCCCTGCCCACAATGAATCCTCTCATCGGTGTCACAAGTTCCCCCACTTGGGCCCTACCTGTCTCCATCCCAGTTGAGAATGGTTTATTATAATATTATTGTAGAGGTCATAAGAAAGTATTATCTAAGGCGAAGGTTGAATGCACATTTGAAAGAAAACCTCTGGATGTTTGGAAATTTTGCTGCCCTGTAGACCGTCACTTCATTACCTATGATATCTTAAAGAAATTGTGAATTTCTACAGATTGACCATTGGAGCTCTCCCGGTAACATTACCCAATGAGATTTGAAATCAACCCTTTTGGATGTTCAGTGTTTTTCTGTTCTTCTAACCCTTGCTACATTAGGTTGGGTGAATTCTGTGAAAATTATCGATAAGATTTCAATTCCATTTCAGTAAGTTGTGTAAATATATAGATTGACTGGCAAGGTTTGGAATCACTTGGAAAGAAAGAGAAGCCTCGATTCAATGAAATTGATGTCGGCTTTGGCAAGACGAATGGAATTTATTCTTTGCAAGATCAATTAAATAAGAAGTCACAGGAGACCCCTGAACTTCCCAATAAATTACACATAAAAAAATATTCGTGGTGAAAACAATTCACAGACCTGACATCTCCATGGCCTTAATAAATCCACTTCAAGTTCAATTTCCTTACAGTCCGAGGCAACATAGGTGCTTGGGAGATCATTTCCTAAGGTTGCTATGCCATTGCAGCTTTTGGGAAATGATTTCTGGACAAAACTTTTAACTTCCCTTGAGCTTACTAGTCATGGAAATAGTTTGAGAAACTCTGATAATGCTGGAAATGGCAATGTTACAGGTAAGACTCCTTTCTTTGCAGGTAAATTTGCATAACAAAAAGGGGTTTCAAATATAAAATATGAGCATCTGTTGCTTCTAAGCATGCTCCACCCATTTCATATAATTCAAAGCTTTCACGGAGTGCTTATCATTTAGATGGATTTCACTATTCTTTTCGAGTAGTTTTCAACTCTGGCAATAACCTCAGCACCATCCATACAATGAGATTGTTCGATTCATTAGATTGTTTGGTTAAGGCAGATCTTTGAAATTTTTTTAAATATTAATGTTCTTGCAAACCTAGCAGATTACAGATCTACTAAATGAACTCACAACTAGTTTATTAACATTAAATTAGACAGAAACAAAAATATAACCAAACTCACAAAAAAATGACAGATTCTGCCCCTTAAAAATAACCATAAGGCCTTCCTTTTTTGTAGCTCCCTGACCCCAAGGGTTTAATTGAAAAACACATATTTCCTTTAAATATTTGTAGGTTGAGGCAACCATTTCAAGCCCTTAAACTTCAAAATAATCCAATATTTGCAATTATTTATAGTAATAAGTCCATTATGCACACTCATCTTAGAGTTTGGCAAAGAGGGAGAATACTTGATTGATTCCAACCTTGTAAATGAACAAACTTGCCTATTCATTGGTTGGACTCTCCACCGCTAGTTGAAGAAGTATATGTGCCTTGAATCAAAGACGATATCTTAACACAAGTTATTGACACTTGAACATAATTTCCATGGATCCCATGGAAAACATATGGAGAGAGTCTTTGAATCTTAGGAAGCATTTTCTCATACTCTACTTAATCTATAGGTGGTATTGGTAGGGCTTCAAATTTTCCATTTACTTGGAAATCTCACCCAAGAAGTCAATTGTTAAAGAATCAATCCTACGCTAAATCACACCTACCTTCTCATTTTTAAGATCTTCATGAGCTTTCACCTATGACAATTAAATTCAGTGCCCTTTAATACCTCGAATGGTGGAGGAATAGAAGGCATTGCAATAGGAGGTAAAATCCATTTCCCTTCACCTTTGTCAAGGCCTCTATAGACACCTGCAATCTATACCTCTTCTTCGACACAACATGAAAGTTTGTTTTTTCCACTTCCTTTACATAGGCTTCAGGCCATCCTCATAGGAAGATCTCATTTTTGAAATATTACGACAACAAAATGGGGCACAACATCTACTTATAGGGTTTCGAGGGAGGGGTGTTGGAAAATAACCATCTTATCCCCCATAGCCCTTAAGACCTTCTCTACACATAAAAATGGCAGATTGATAACAAGACTCAAATATGGATCTTAACATTCAAGACCAAACCCAAATAGATAGAATCACACCATGGATTAAGCATGGGCATTGAGTTTTGGTAAAATCAAGGACCTCCTTTCAAGATCATGACCTTGTTTTTAGCATTCTAAAATAGAAGGCTTAAAACCAACATTAAAAAGGGGAGATTTGCACCTTAGCCTTTGCAACATTTTCTCAAGACCAATCTATCTAATGGACTAGCTTGGATATGTCAAGTCTTGGATTTCTAGAGTACCCAATCAATGCTTTTGAGGCCAACTCCCTAGCTCCGGCTAAAATTTATTCCTATTGAAGATGCAACTTGAAAAATCCTGCTAATAGGATACATTTTTCCTTCCTTTTGATTGACTTACAACAAACCTCAGTGCCTCTCCTTTCTTATCTTCCTCTTCCATTTTCCAAAAAAAAAATCATCAATCTTATATCATAAGAACTTTATATAGGTAAGCATTGCAATCAGTCTCCTCAACTCATGGGGTACCTTTACACCTAAACCCATGCAAGTGGACCTAAGTCCATGTTACAACCCATCACACTCTAAGATGGTTCTAATTGTCTCCTCAAAACCAAGGCATAACACACCTTGCAATGCAAAATGGTTAAATCCATCTCAAACTTGTGGGTTTTTTCCTTCATGGAACACATTCTAGCCAGTGCTCATCAAACAGAATGCACTAACACCACTAACACATATCAAAAGCCCAAGATACCCGTAATGCACCTTCAACTTTGGATTTCCCAAAATAGTAATATCCTATTCCAATATGGCCTATTTGTTATATTTTTGTAATTTTCTCCTTATCAGATCCTTTCACCCCCCTGAATCCCTTACAAATATACTCCAATGGTCACCTTCCAAGTTCCAACAACTCCTTTTGCAACACGACAAAACCACCTATATATGTTGCAACAACCTTGCCAATTTCTTTAGTGGGTTGCACATATATTTCACATTTCTTCTTCTTCTTGCAAAGTGATAGTGCCAAGGAGAGGCTATCAACTTCGATTAAGGAATGTTCACTTAGTAACATTAACAAGTTTCCTTTGTTCAACTCGTCAAAAGTCTTAAGATTTCTTCATAACTTCTCATGGTGCTTAACTTTCTTGTCTACACCTCTAAGTGAGACTACAACATCCCAACCTCTCTAACTATTCCTCCTTTTCAACCCTTGTTAGAGTCTTCTTAGATGTGCACTCATGCCTCAAGCAGAACACTAGCATCCTAAATCTGCATGCTCGTTCCATCTTTTAATGTCCTGTTGAAACCACATTGTCACACTTCTTAAAATGAAATGTTCACATCTTATGGAAATGCACCTACTTTTCTTATGAAAACCTAATCTACGCGAGTGACTTGGAGAGGACCCCATTTTCTCAAGATGAAAACATAGGGTCTTACAACATGGGAATTGTCATGTAACTCTTACTTAAGAGATAGTCTATACACATAGAGATGCACATGTGATTAACATAGATGGAGGAATGATGTGCAGTAAACAATGAGGAATGCCTTTGCTTGTGATGGTAACTTAATTCAAGATGGGGACCTTCATATACACCTTGATGTCCACATGCATGGTTGTGGAACACAAGTGTTTACCCAACTAATTATGACTTCCTCTTGATGCCTTGAACTTCATAATGATCTTGTGGCTTGACTAATGAACCACTCCATAAGACGATAAATTACTCATTACATAATAATATGATTTCTATCATATGTAAATACTAAAAATATCGGTCCATTTTTAGGACTTTTAGTACTAGAGTAGTGGTTTACAAATTTGTGAGCCGTAAAAGGGCATGTTGAAACTTGAAACTACTTTATCCATACAAATTCCTGACCCTTCCTCTTGACCTTGGTAATGGGATTAGCTATCATGGAGAATTATTCTATGAATCTCCTATAATACCCAACCAATCCATTGAAATAGTGTAGCTTATGAGCATCCTTTAGTGTTAGGAATTCCATAATGGCCTTGATTTTGGCAAGGTCCACGACTATACCTTCTCCAGAAGTAATGTGGCCCAAATAATGGATCTTTGACTAGAAGAAGGAACGCTCAAAGAGATTTTAATCATTATTATTCTCTCCAAGTCACTAAAATATCAACCTTAGGTTCTCCTCATGCTCCTTTGGAACACATGAATAAATCATACTATCATCTAGAAACACTTGAACAAATTTGCCTAGGTATTTCTGAAAAGCCCCATTCATTAGTTTTATGAAGACCACTAGGGCATTGGTAAAATTAAAAGGTACCATAACAAATCATAATTTCTTAATCATGGTTTGAATGCAATATCTGGGATGCCCTCTTAAATTCTTAATTGGTGGTATTAAAATCACAAATCAATCTTTAAGAATATTATGGTCCTTTTCATTTGATCAAATAATTCATCAATCTATGAGAACTAATATTGATTCTAGATGGTGATGTTATTCAACCATCTATAGTAAATGCAAATCTCCATTGACTAATATTTCTTCATCACCAAAAATAGTAACCTCCTCAAAATGTTGCATTAAGCCAGATTAATCCAAAACTCAACAATTATTATAGATGCATATGTAATTCATATAACATGGGTGAAATCGTTTGATAAGGAACCTTGGAGATAGGAATCATCTTGCATTGAGTTCAATGGTGAACTTGATATCATGCGTGGGTGGGAGCCCAAAAAAATCTTTTGGGAATACATAAGGAAATTCTAAAAAACTAGGTGTTGAATCAAATCTATCTTTCCCCTTTTGTTCATGGTCACCACACACAAACATTATCATGGTTTTTTTCAATGAAAAAGTTGAAAATATGTTAAGGATACAACCCTTTTGGTCCCAGCCATAATCTTCTTCTAACCCAAGCCATTAAGGAGGTGAAGAAACTTGTAATTGATACATTAATGGTATTGGAGCTAGGTTGTTTTTACTTCATTTTATAACTCCACAATATTTCCTGGCTGATTTCTTTTATGTATTGTACAAAAGAGCTTCTACACCTTTGCAATATCTATCATCTGAATATTGAGATGGGAATGTTTCATACTCAATAGGTCACTCACAACACCTAGGTGATTTCTCTTGGCTGTAGCCACACAATATCATCTCACTAGCCTCATTCTCTCGGGTGATTAGATCTGGTTCATTTGAAGAAAATCACATCCAAACTATTGTGGGAATTAGGTGATAGAATTTGTTGAAACTTGAGGTAAGTCACCCTCCACCACTATTACACCAAAAGTCTTGTATAAGAAATTTATTTAAAACAAAATTATCATTTTTTCATAATTATTTATTTTATATTAAATTATTATTTTGATATTTTTTATTATTTTAAATTAAAAATTGGAGTTGACGTTCTGGATGCTCTTGGAGAAAACAAACAGTCTTAATTTCTCAGTTGTTCACATGATGGGATTGAATACCCCTTTGCCCTTTATTTTTCATTGTTCTTTCTTGGCTGCTAAGGGTTTTTTTGCACCAGGCCAGGGTTTTGCTTCTGTGGAAAGGTGATTATGGTTTTCTCACAGTGAATGGACTCCATTCCTTCCTATGATGGAACCCCAATATGAACTAGTAAGAAGTTCTATCATTTTTTTCAAATTATTCTCTATTCAAAAGAGGTTGGGAATATTTGAATGTTTCAATATAGAAAAATTGATACATCAACCATATTAAGGAAATAAGGGAATGAGCTGCAGAATGAAAAACATACAGATTAAATAGAGGACAATAAAATAGGCCAAATTCCACTAAGCAGCAAGAAGAAGAAGAAGAAATTAGCTTCATAAATCTCCAATCTTGAGTATTTTTTTAAAATGGTGACCTTGGGTTATAGTTTAAAGGTGGCTGATATTATAAAATTTCCTTTAACCACTCTCTTTTTTCAAGGATAGGTTCATATGACACAGGACATTGATTAATATAAATCAATCAATTGTTTGGACCAAGGATCCATGGGGATAAAATCACCTATTGCTAGCTCTAGCTCCCTTCACACAGTCTAATTCCTAGACTTTCCTAGTCTATAAACTCTTACAATTGTCTCAATCTACCAGCCCTCTCCCATCAGGTTGCACAACCCAAGGAATGGGATCCCTATCTTTGTCATGAAGTCCCTCAGGCTATCCCACTTCGCTCTAGTGCTCTAGCATTGACCGGCCAGGAAATTTGACTGCTGGGACTCCAGGGATTATCAAATGTAATTAATTTTATTCAATGAAAATCATTTCCCTTTCACATTGTCATAATTTCCACGTAGTTTCATGAAAACTGTTTCCATAATTCTATTTTAGCATTAATAACACAACCTAAGCATTGAGAGAAAATTCTCATAGAAGAATGGATGTCAAAATCTCTTTTGCATGCTCAAAAATCATGCATATGAGATACCATGCACTTTCATAAGAAGTACATGTCTCTCTCTTAACCACCAATTCCAAATTTCCAAGGTTAATAAGAATTAGGATAACCATAAAGCAAGGTTTAATAAGATTAAGGTTAAAGAACCGATGGGAGTAATAAAATGGTAAAATATAGAATAATTGGCTAGCCCCCTTTTGTTCCCTTCTCGTGGGATCATAGTCCCCCCATTGTTTTTCCTTTCTCTTTCTGTAGTCTGTGCTATGTTAGTATTATGATTCAATGTACCACTTTACATATTCAATTGCTCGAATTTTTAGCCATTTATCATGTAGGCATATACATTACTATTCTAGGTATCAAAAGTGGGGGTATTACATAGATAGCATTATCACTCAACTCCAATTGGATGTCTCCTTTTGCTCTTGAAACATGCTGGATATCTCATAGTTGAATGTCATTTTCTTTGATCCTCCACTGTATACATCCTGATCAACAATAAAGTGGTACTGGTTGAGAAACAAGAAATTGTGGAGAAGGATGTCTCTAGCTTGGATGCCAACTCGTCCACTTCAGCTTCAACACTCATCTCAAAGTGATTTTGTAGCTGCTTCCCTTTTTTATATATTTGGTTGCATAATGTACCTTCTTACAATATTTGAAACATGTCACATGGATCATAGCCTCCTCCTCAGAATGAGATGAACAAACCTCTTTTTCCTTGGCCTTCTTGGGTCCTCCTTTAGTCATCCTCCAAATGAGTGGAATATTTGGAGTCTCTTCCACTCTGACTGACAAATTATCCTCTCGGACAAAGTCATCCCGCAATGTTTCAAAAGTGGAAAACTTCACACATTCCCATTTTCCTTGCACAAATGTAAGTCAAGATACTGGGAATCCATTTACAGTTATCTGAACTAACTCATCTTCATAAAATTTTTTTCTTATGTTTGTAAGTTGATCTCTCAACTTGGTGATCTTCATTGGATAGCTTTCTATAGTATTACTATTGCTCATGTGGTTACTAATGAGCTTTTTCTTCAAAAGCATCTTGTGGGATATGTCCAAACTTCACACTTTGATACAAAGTGACTGAGGCATGATACAAATTCTTCCCTCTCTTCTTCTATGTGATGTGAGGGATCAAGTGGTCCTTGAATGAATCAAGGACAATTTTCTTCTTTTTGGCCACCTTCTTATTGTGCTCAACCAAATGAACAGATTGGCATCTCACCATCAAACCTTGTATAGGTCCAAGTGCCTATCTCGGGGGCGGATCAACTTCAGGCACAAAAATAAGGGCATTGCACACACTGAAAGCTTATGATATCTCTGTCTCACAGAAATTAGTCCCATTCATATGTGGATTTGTTGAGAGATTTCATATGTACAACTCTGATACCATGTCAGTTTTCTACACCATGTTTTAGATCTTTACCCAAAGACTGAATTTTACAGCTCCTAAAAAATTAAAATTTAGAATATAGATTGCACCTATCAAAACTTTAGATGAGTATATACTAAAATAACGCAAGGAAATATTTAGGAGTGCAAAGACTGTATTTCATAAGCCAATTTGCAACAGAAGATAAATAATATCTACTTGACATAAAATCTGCAATTTGAAAATTACGACAGCAAGCTATACCAGCTAAATAGGGCCTGATATACATCAGAATGAATTTGCAATTTACCCAAAGAATGAATTTTACAGCTCCTAAAACATTAAAATTTAGAATATAGATTGCACCTATCAAAATTTTAGATGAGTATATACTAAAATAACGTAAGGAAATATTTAGGAGTGCAAAGAATGCATTTCATGAGCCAATTTACAACAAAAGATAAATAATGTCTACTTGACATAAAATCTACAATTTGAAAATTATGACAACAAGCCATACCAGATAAATAGGGCCGCTGCCTGATATACATCATGCAACAATCAGAAATGTTCTGGATGGCAAGGACATGCTCCAACAACAATCACATGGTTTATGTATTACTCAGAAATAAAGTATTATAGCAGTTTTGCATCATTCTCAAGCTCTACACGTCTGAAAGATACAACACATACAACACTATTGTCTAAAATATTAATGTTCCCTCTGACCTTTTATAAGCCAAGAGGAGGGGGTTACAAACTGGCCATTAATGGGCTCAAGGAGTGCACCGTTCTTGGCTAATTAAATCCCTCAAGGAGTGTAACTCCCAAAGTAAATGCAACCACTTGCTCAGCAATAAATGCTCCTTGGTAAGTGCAGCCCTACACAACAATTGTAACTTCCAAGCATAAATGTGCCACAGAGGGATTTACGCCCCACAATATTACAATAGAAGATGCTCTATGGTATGTGCCCTACTTCATGAATGCACAATAACCCCTGCAAATCCAAAATCGAAGGGAGGGCCCATAAGTAAAATCGAACTCATGAGGACCAACCTTACAAGTGTGCCATGTCTCTCGAATTTCTATTGTTGTTTTCCAACGTGGAAATGATCTCCTGCTAACTTAAATCAAAATATCAAAACATGCATGTAGAAAGTGGATATGGGAATAGTTTTTTTCTATAAAATAATTTCCAGTGACACATGGTGACAACTGCAACTTTTGTCACATTTCTCTTACAAAATGCATTCCACATACCTCCAATATATAGATTTAGATTACAACTGATAGGCAGGGTAAGCAAGGTAGTTGGGAAAATAAAAAAAAATATAAGTTCCTAGAAGATAATTACATATGGATAAATAAGTTTGAAATGTGATTATATCATTATTGACATGTGGATAAATACATGTGATTATTCACATGTGCATAAATTCATGTGACTACATATATAGAACCATGTTATGTGTACCTAATGGATACGTAAAAATTACACACAATAGACACACATGTCTAAACATATGTCCTAACAATAGCCATCCCTCATCAAATTTTCAGCATGAAGACAATCCAACACCTTTGTTCTCTTGAGCTCTCTCCCAAGGTGTCAAAGTCTCTTCCCTTGAAGATGGCTGAGTGAGTTATGCATTGAGATCAAGTTCGCCAGTGGAAAAGCCTTGGTTGTGGCAGGAAGTTAACAAGAGGGAAATCCTTTTAATTCCCAGGATTGGTTTTTTGCTTTCATGACTCAGCATGAGCATTTAGTCCTGGATAATTGTCTCGATAGTTGTAACAAAGTTTCTCCAATAAAATAAATTTTGTTGAACTCCATCAGATGAAAGCTTTTACCATGGAGTGGGAGGAAATGGCAACTCAACAGCGCACAATTTTTTAATAGAAAACCATCAGTCTCCTGGAATTTATTGTTTATGCTATCAAAATCTTGGATTGTAGCCAAAAAAGGTATGAAGACTTTAAAAGTAGAGTTCTCAGTAGTTTGGAAACGTTGTTTGATGATATGTACAAGTGTCACCCTGAAAAAGAGCTTCTATGAAAACCTAAGGATCTATACAAAAATTGCAAACTTCTTCAGCCACTAAAGCATCAAAACTCAAAGGTTTTGACATCTGTTTCAATGAAATTGTGTATGGAACCAAATCTATATTTGGATATTCTGATGTTTTGTTAAGGAGAGCTCTTGTAGTTTTGTTTTTGGATAGTAGAAAGTACTGGAAAATATTTTGTATGCTCTGTAGGAAGTATTAGAAAACTCACATGCTCTGATCCCAGAGTGCTTGTAAATTTTGTTTCGATGGTAATTTTGGTTCTGTAGGGTCTATGCTACAACTTACAAGTGAATACCTCTGTTTGGTGGAAACTATCCTGCTATTTGGTTGTACTTATATCTCTTCTTCAGAAGAGATCTTATATAATATTTTCTATTACAGTGTTACACAACAATTGTCACCGTCCCACACATCCCTGTAATCCTAGTCCCGCACATTGGAGGGCTTATTCTGTGACCTGTGAGCAGTGACATGATCTGAAAACACTTTCATGGCATTCCCCTAGACATGGGCTTTCATTCCCCTGAAGACAAATCCTTGTGAAAAAACCTAAAAATAGCCTTTCCATCCTTGGTGCGACTAGCCGATGTTATACCCGTGCCAATGGGGGAAATACTCCAAAGAGGGCGCGCCAATTGGCGCTCTGTCTCAGAGTCGCACTCGCGCCAGGCTTAATAAAGGGTGTTTTTTAAAAATAAATGGCGGAAGATTGACTTTAACCAACTCCTGAACTGGTCTCTAAATTGAGTTGGGACGTTTGGCTCTGGATTTCCATGTAGAGGAAGTAGTTTTCCACCTCTCATGGAAGCTTCCTTGAGGATAGGGCCAATCCCATGATTGTAGGGATCCCAACTCCCCTTCCTCCATCTATATAAGCTTGCCATTTCCCTTTGCAAGCTAATCTCCAAGAGCCTTGATAGCCTAAAGAATGTTGCAATTGTCCTCATAGTGTCAAATCTATAGCAAGGAGATTGATGATCGAAGAGAGAGGCTTGTCCCCATCCTTGAAAAGCTTTACCGAGACGTATTCCGCTGAAAACCCGCCAAAGGAAGATTTCAGCGTCAAAGCCAGGTTGTATCATCCTTTGTTTCATTAACAATAAGTGACTAAGATTATGGTTCCACTTGTATTTTTCATGTTTTACGATTATGAGTTGTGCCCTCTCTGACTGACACATAATTGCAAATATTTGGTTTTACGCTTGTATGTTAATCGTGTTTCTTGTATGTGCAGGTGTTCGATCGCGTCAAGTGGGAGAATTGTGACCTGCCGGAGCAAGGGATCGAGAGCATTACCCTCTCCGCAACGACAACAGCATTGGACACAAGGTAAGCCTCGTATCGCACCTTGGTAATTGCAATTAGGAGCTTGTATTGTAGCGTGATTTGATTGTTGCTAGACCCGATCTGGGCTAGTAGGGATCATCTCTGTCCGCAGAGGGGATTTACCTCTACAACAAATTGGCAACTTCGCTGGGGATTTGGCTTGTTGTTTGATTTGTAAACTACAGATGGAGCCTGAAGTTAGCCAGATAGCCTTCGAAACGCGCTTGCTCTGCATTAGCGAAGTAGATCAATGTTGCTTCAGTCAATCTCCGGTTTAGTTTATGAACTGAACACTTGGAGTATTGTTTTGTCTTTCAGTCGATTCTTGACTTTGCTTGCTTGATCAGCTCTTTTGGGCTGGCTCTTGCTGTGTGTTTGGCTTTTGTTTAAGCTTTATCATCACTGGTCTGCTTCTTGGATTGCTCTTTTTTCATTTTTCCTTAGTAAACTCAGCTGGCGCGCTTTTCAGTGTGACAGTAGCGCCCACTAGCGCATGTTGTCAGTGTATTACTCGCGCCAATTCTACTCTGGCGCTAGTTTCAGCCTTACAGTCGCTCCAATCCTGTAAGGTGCTAGGGTTTACTGTGTTTTGAGCCTTCTAAGACTGATCTGGGTGTTTGGTCTTATTTTTACGACTGCTTGAGTGTTCTAGAGCCTTGTTTGACTGACTGTGACCTCCATCCTTTGGTTGTTTGCCCATTTCTATCGATTTTACATTCTAGCCCTAGGGCATCTAGGTGTTATTGTGTGTCGAGCCTCCCTTGGGAGTTTTTGGTGTTTATCGGTTCAGTCAACCTTGTGATTGCTTCTCTGCATTCGTTTGGTGGTTGTCCATCATTTTATTGCATTGTTTGAGTGATTGGTTTCTTCTTCACTTGAATTCCACTTTGTCTTGCTTTGAGCCTAGATTACACGGTTCAATTGAGTCTTTGGGTGTCTTTTGATTTGAGGGACTTTTTGTCGATTTGAGGTCTGATTGTGTGGTTGCATTGAGTGAAATTTGAGTGTTTTTCTCTTTTTCTATCACTTCTCAAATTGCTTGTCTCATTAGTTTTCATTTTGTTTAGTGCATTTTTCTCTTAAACATTGAAAATACAAAAAAAAATCTCTTTTAATTTGGATTAGTTAGTGTGAATTAAATATTTTCGGTGTTATTAGTGATTAGTAAATTTGAAAGAAAAGCTTTTAGTTTCCATTATCTGCATTAGAGATGTCATTGGTTTTTGTCTGATCATTTTTTTATTGTGTGAAAAGCTCTTAACTCTCTCATAATTAGCTTTCATCGAATGAAATGATATACTGTGGCATGTAGTGTGCATTTAGGTGATTTTGAGACATAACACTCGCTAGGGCCTGAAAACTGAAACATAATTGAAGATAAACATTAAAATTCATTCAATTTACACTAAGGCAGCATTGAAACATTAACGAAATATTTAGAGGTCTAGGCTAGAGACGTGTTCCGGCATCTTTAAACCTAGTAGTTGTCATTCGCCTCTTGGCTTTAGACAGCACTAGTACGGACTTGTGCTCCCCGTACCGTCGAGTATATAAAGGGAGACCCCACTAGGTTTCTATCCTTTATCCATAGGAAGCCGAGTCTGCCGCCCTATATCTGTGATACACCGGACACAGCATTCGGGGAGATTGCCTGCACGTACGTTAAGTCCTTGGTTGATTTCTCTTTCATTTTTGAAACCAAGGTGTATATTGCAGTTCATGGTTATTTGGTACACCCTTTGCCTAGCATTCCTGAGTAGTCATTTCGATCTTTTCTGACTCTTTAAATTTGAAAAGGTCATCAAGCGCTTGTCCTTTCATGCTTGTTTCCAATCTGAAAGTGATAGATGTTAGGACC
>JAXQQM020074080.1:0-123520 GCA_034641835.2 Pinus albicaulis | reverse complement strand
TTGTTTATGGAAAGCAAGTTTTGTTTCCCATAGAGTTCCAGATTCAAACTTTCAAAATGGCAGTTCAACTAGGACTTGATCTATCAGAGGCACAAAAGCACAGATTGGAGCAGATTAATGAATTGGATGAGATCAGACAAGATGCAGTTCAGAAAACAAGTCTAGTCCAACAGCAAAGGACTAGATGGCATGACAAGTACATCAAACAGAAGAAGTTCAAAGAAGGTGATTGGGCTCTCTTGTTTGATTCAAAATTCAAGGATTTAAAACAGAATGGGCTTTGGCCCTCTTCCTCTTCTAAGTTTTAATGCTCCATTTAGTTTTTCACCTACCTCCTCTGCTCATCTTTCAGCTATAAATTCAGGAAGAAACTCATTGTAAAGGTTGTTGATCGATTATCAGAGAATTGCAAGCTGTTTCCTTTGAGACATGTTCTCTGAGTAAAGTTGTAAGATAGGCTGAGGAAGATGTATTCAGACTGAAATTTCAAGCTGTTGGCAATGTTGTACTTGACTGGTGTTGCTCTTAATATGACAAGCACATTTCTTTGGATCCTGATTTAAAGTAGCTGGTGATGTTTTTCTATCTCTGTGTTTATTTCTTTTCATTGCATTTCTACTGGCTTGCATCAGAAATTTGGCATCGGATTTACCCTTGTTAAGTACCCTATTTTTCTGCTCTCCTTTCCCTTAATGTTTTTCTGCTATATGTGTATCTGAGGATCGATTTCAATTAATTTAACCAGTGTAGTGGATGTTATTGCCTGCTAGCTGATGTATGAATTATTGAGGTAAGTGTTTCAGATGTTCTTGTTGAGGTTTAATTGAATGAATTGGGAACACTGAGAGGTCTATAACTCTGTCCTTATCTCACTAAGATCCTTTTCAATTAATTTAACCTTTCTAAGATCCCTCAAGCTGGAGGCCGAAGCATTGAGAGTTCAAAGTCTCTCTCTGATCTCAGGTTTTCAACTTTGTGTTATAAATCTTTAATGTTCTTTGTCTGAAGAGTTAGCCTTTGGTTTTCAGATCACAGGTGTTCAATGGCAGGCCTTGTCCCTGGATCTGATCTCTGAAGATCACCTTGGAGGTTTCCTTGCTTTCACCTTTCTCTCTTACCATTTCATATCACACAATCATCTTTAAGATCCAATGCTTTAGATGACTAGCCCAACTGAAAGCCTGCATATCGAATAGCAAGTAAACCCTTTCCTAACTCCATTGACCAATGGTCTCGAATGTTCCCTGAATTATCTCTCCTTTTTCCTAAATCTTCTTTTCTCAACCTTGTCTCATATTGAACCCTTCCTTCCTGATTCTCAACAACCAAACATACAATTAAACAAACAAAATCCGAGCCTTATAACTAGCCTAAGACCTTAAATTTGAGCTTCAAAGACATACACCTTTGAAAATCATAGAGAGATCCCTCTCTGGACCCAGGAGGGCTAGATCCTAGGGTGTGAAAGTGGTTTGATGTTGTCTCATCTTTTGGTATTGCCAACCTTGCCAAAACATGGGAACCCCAACATAATGGCGACTCCGCTGGAGAAAAATTTGAGAGCCTATAACTGATAACATTTGTCTATCGCCCATTGTCATCACCAACATAATGGTGACTCCACTGGGGAACTTATGAGTATTTTCCACCATACTACATCACTAGAGCCTCAGAAAACCTAGAAACTCTGATTAGGTTGGTGGTGAAACACTTCCGTTTGCAAATTCACTTTCTACACCATCTGTTGTGTTTCTCCCACACTCTTACAGAGTCTGGAAAGGGCCAGGTAGCCTCCAGATCTCACACTCTTTAGAGGTGACATATCTGGTAAAAGCCCTCCCAGTCAATTTTTGGTTAGAGTTTGTTGTGTTTTAAAGATATCCTTGAAAAAGGACATCTCATAAGCACTGTGGTGGACAGTGTACCCTCCAGAAGCATCCTAAACCTTCCACCTGGCGGCTCCACAACTCTTTAAAGATCAAAGACTCCACGGGTGATCAGTAGGCCTGCTGATTATCTTGGTTTCACATAAGACTCCACTGGAAGACCAACCTCTAAAACAACATCAACCACAATAAAGGTAACAAGTAGGGTTAAGCTGCCTTATTGGAGAACAACATTCTGGCTTTTAGAACCATTCACACAAGAGCTTATCCTAACCCAAACCCACCTGAAATAGTTGACAACCCTGAGAGCATCCTAAAGAGATCTCCTACACCTAAAAGACCAAATATTTCCAGCCACATCCATAGAGCTAACTCTGCTCTAGAAGACTTTACAGCTCTATTAGACCCATTTTTTGACCTAGACCTACCAAACAAACTACCGAGAACTAGGCCATTCACTGTTCCAGACCAGCCAGACCTCCAGCTTCCCAGTTCACCATCTCACAGTGGTAAACACATTAGGGACAGGGAGGCCCCTCCATCTACACCCCCTGATATTCATTTCCTTCAAAACTTGGGGCTCCGCCACCCTAAATCTGCTCAAAAATCTTTTTCTGGTCATAATATCCCTTCCATCCATATACCAGCTGCTCAGGTTAACCCTCTACCTCCTCAGAACATCATCATGGCAGCCTGGTATGCACCTCTGGTTTTACCTCAGCCTCTGGTACCTTTACCCAACGATTATCAATCAAAGATCCCAAATTTCACTACCAAAGAGTCTACCACGGCCCAACACCATGTAGATAGGATGGAGGACTCTTTTGACTACATGGAAATAGATGATGATACTGTCAAAATGAGAATCTTTGCCCAGATCTTAGGAGGTGAGGTGAAGAAATGGTTCAAAAGCCTACCTCCTAATAGTATCCAAGACCTCCCTGCTTTATATCATACCTTCATAAACAAATGGGAAGTCAAGGCCAATCCTCGCCAAATCCTAGCAGAATACATGAACCTTAAAAGAAACGTAGGAGAGAGTGTCCATGATTACTCAATGAGATTTAACAACATTTACAATGCTCTTCCTCCACATATGAAACCTCCCCAAGGTATGGCTCTAGTGAAATACCCTGAAGGATTTGATGCTGACATGGCCTACCAGCTTAGGGAGAGAGATTACAACATGTTGGAAGACATGCAAAAAGGAGCAGTGAGTGTAGAGGCTAATTTGATTGAGAAAAGAGCAAGATTGAGGACTAAGAAAAGGGTAACATATAGAGATGACAATGTAGCTTCCACATCTGATCCAAATTATGACCGTCTATCTAAAAGCATGGAAAAGCTACAACAAATGATGGAAAAAAATGGTTGTCACAGTCAGTAACCAAAACAGAAATCAAAACCATAACCAGAACCAAAACTTTAGAAGAAACAATGCCACTCCCAACAGACAAAGAGAATCAGATCAACAAGTTATTCCCCCATTCCAAGAGAACTTTCTTGATGAAGATGAGGGAATCATAGAGGAGTCTAAGGGAAATAAAATAAACATGTTTGAAATAGAAAACTCAATCCACAACTGTTCCACAGAAGAAGATCAGCCTTCACCCTCATATTGGGATGAGGAATGGTTAGAATCTGAGGATTACAGGTTAGGATTTGAAACTGCTATCATGCAGGTCAGAGAACAGTATGAACTTAGGAGAAAAAAAAGCCTAGACAATTCCAAACCCAAAGCTTCCGAGGTCACTATCAAGAAAAGGGCTGAGAAAACTTCTAAAGCAGCTACCGAGAGCAACAAATCAGCAGCTGAGAGTTCTGGGAAGAACAAAGAAAAAGACCACCAAAACACTGATAAACAAGGTCAAACAACTAGCAGCACTAGCACCGCAGTTAGTGCTCCTGATAAAACAATTCCAAACACTGTACATAATGAGAAGCAGCCCACTGATTCAGCCACTAAGGTAGTGGCTAACAAAATAGAGTTGAACATTCCAAATAGTGAGTCCACTTTCAATCTAGAAAGTGAGATTGCGAAAATTAAAATCTCTGTCCCACTCTCTGAGTTGGCCACTCAGGATGTATATAAAGGCTAAATTTTGAAAGCTTTGAACCTAGGTGAAATTAGTGACACTGTCAACCTGAGTGATGACCAACCAGCCCTTCAGTTTGGTCCAAAGATTGAAGGGATATTTCAGGAAGGGGTAGTTCCCCCTTTTTATATTAGTCTTAATATCCATGATAAGATCCTTCACAATGCAATGCATGACTCTGGGGCCTCACACAACTTGATGCCTAAGATAGTTATGGAAAGATTAGGCCTAGAGATAACCCGACCTTACAAAGATTTATATTCATTTGAATCTAGCAGAGTAAAATGTCTAGGCCTAATCAAAGACCTGCGTGTAAGCCTAACCTAGATTCCAGCAAAATGTATGGTCATGGATGTTGTGGTGGCTGATGTGCCACCTAAGTATGGTGTGCTACTGTCACGATCTTGGGGAGAGAAGCTGCAGGGTACCATGCAGATGGATGGGGAATATGCCACAATCCCTGTTTTTAGCCAACTAAGAAGACTATACAGGGAGGCACAGATGAAATTCCTGGTTAGTAGCCCTGAAAAGCCTGAAAATTCCCCTCTTTACTCTGTACACACAGACCTGGATTCCTTTATCTTTTGTAGCGATGAATCTTTGGGAGAGCCAGAATCAGAAAACATAGATACAAACAGAGGTGTTAAGACTATGGACCTTAACATAATGGCTACCCTCGACTTAGAGGAACACGAAGAAGAAAACCTTAGATAGTGCACTGAAACAGAGATTCAGACCATACACAAAACCACATGTAATCAGCTGGTCAGTCGCCCCTCACAAACTCATATACCACACGAGCAACGAAACCCTCCATAGCACAACGCAGAACCTGTAATACAACAGACCAGTGAAACCCACGATGGGGAGGGAAATGATGATAAAACGAAAAATGGGTCCCTGTGGGAAATGAGCTTTGATGGGTCATGCACCAAGAGAACTGCTGGGGCAGGGGTGTGGCTACATAAAACAGAGAGTGACTACGTGGAGAGCCATGCCTACAACCTGCATTTCAAATGTACAAATAATATTGTTGAGTATGAGGCTCTTATCCTAGGCTTAAATCTGTTGAAGAAAATAGGAGCCCGTAGGATAGCCGTGCAGGGAGACTCTGAGTTGGTTATAAAACAGGTGAACGGTGAATACACAGCCAAACACCCTAGGTTGAGAGCATATAGGAACGATGCCGTGGATATATTGAAAACATTTGTTGAGTACGAATTAGTGTTTGTTCCTAGGAGTCAAAACGTCATTGCAAATGGATTATCTTGCCTAGCTAGTTCATACCCTAAGACTCCAAGTGACCAGCAATCGATATCAATCCTCGCTCCCTTTCGTCATGTTCTTCGATATCAATCGATCTGAACTAGATTTATTTGTACCTTCAATGGCAAACAGAAGATAGAAAGTGACATAAAGGCATATGATCTATTCATGTTAAACAATCGAATCGATTGCATTTGTAAATACACATATAACATCATGGACACATGTATTAGGAAAGGAACAAATCTCTTTATTATGAAGTAGAAGTAGAACTTACAACCAGTTGGATCAATTCAATGTCAACTCGCTCCAGGTTTAGTCCCATCCTCATCACACTAGCAGCATAACATTACATGCAGACGATATCTCCAAGAGTTGTGATCTCACTAGCATAAATATACTAATTCAAATTCTTGCTCTCTTGTGCACTATGATCAGTGCTCAATTTAGAAGCAGATGAAGGTAGTTTGAAATTAATGGATCATTGAATGGATTTTCCAAAAATGGATGAATAGGTTTCCTTGTTTATGGGAATAGGAGGATGACAGGTTCAATAGATCTATGGTGTCCATATTCGAAGTTATCAGATGATGTGATTGCTGAAACAACTTCTATAAGCGACTAGAGGGTGGGAAGATTCCCAGAATCTAATGAAAAATTCACTCCTAGCTGACCAACGCAATGTAAAGTGGGCCTATATTATCTAAAACACAGCTTTTGATGGGATTATATTCTCTAAAAATCACTTACTGCAGTCTAGTGGTGCGTTGATGGCTCAATGGAACACTTCAACTGGCATCTAAGTAGTGAAACTTTCATGGAGGAAAACCATCAATGTGATGACTTGTTTAGGGCATGTAGCAACTAATTTAGAGTATGATAGACCCTAATATATACTGATCTGGGTTTTGGTAGTGATGCATAAATTGAGCTATAAGAGTTGCCCCCTAAAGCATGAAGTCAAAAGTGATAATGTTGATTGTTATGAAACCAACTCCAAAAATAGAAGAAAAGAGAGATCAACGCCTTAAAATTCAGCCACTTCGAGGGGGAAACCTCCTTTACATTACATAAATGAATAATTCTTGGATGATACAAATGAAAAAACCTCCTTTCTATATATAGGAGTCCATGGGGTCACAATATAATCCTGGCCGACCTTACAATAATAATGTAAGGGCACAATAATAATGTAAGGGGTACAACAATAGCAATAAGGGGGCCACACTAACAACAATAAGGGACTACACTAGTAATATAGGGACCTAACATGCCCTTCTCCTTCAAAAATGTGTTGTCCTCAATGCTTGAGCAGCTCTGGATGCTTTTGTATAAAATTATCATCCTCCCATGTAGAACCTTCAGTGGGTAAGTTCTTTCACTTGATGAGATACTCTGAAATTCATCGATTTCGTAGCTGTTGAGTTCTTGTTTCCATGACTGATTTAGGTTCCAATATGGTTTTTCATTACTCATCAAGTTCTGGAAATATTGTTTTAACTGGAATTTTTTCACCTATAACCTTATTTAAGCATGAATCATGGAAAATTGGATGCACTCGAGAAGAAGCAAGAAGCTCCACTTTGTATGCCATAGTACCAATCTTCTGCAACACCTTGTAAGGACCATATTACTTTGGAAATAATTTATAATCCTTCTTAGCTTGCTTGAGGGACATTTGTTTGTATGCTTATGTCCGTAAAAATACTCAGTCTCCTACATCAAAAATTCTCTCGATGCGATGTCGATTTGCCTGTTGTTTCATTCAATTTTGTGCCAAATTAGGTTATGCTTTAAGAGTGATAGAACTTCTTGTTGATGATTGATTTTATCTTCCATTGCTTGAACCTTATAATTTTCTCTTAAAGATGATGTGATGGGAAGTGGATGATATCCATAAATTATCCATAAATTGTTTTCTTCTGGTCGGCTCTTGTCTTCTTTTCTTGCTCGATCTCTTTCTGCAGTGTCTCTATTCTCCTACTATTCTCATCCAGGAGATTTTCCAAATCAGTGATCCTTTTCCTAGAGGTGGATGCCTACTTTTCTAATATATCATTTGCATCTTTCGCTGCATTCAGTTGCTCTGACAGCGGACTTGTCTCTGGTGGGGTTGTAGCAGGCGCGCAGTTGTGCGTGTCCCATGTGTTCTGCAACTCCGTCAACCTACTCTGCAAAGTGGCGATTGTTTCAACCATTTTTTCTTTGTCCTCCCTCTCTTTTGCCAGTGTGTTAGCCAGTTCAGATTTTTCCTTCTCTTCTTGCGCCAATTCGGCCGTCTGCACATGGTGGGAGGCCGGTATGTTGACCTTACCTTTCAATGACGTGATCTCCTTCTGCAATTGTTCTATCAAAGCGCGCTACGGGTTTGTTTCTCCCGTATCCTTTCCCTTGATTAACTCCTGGAGGCCGCGTACTTGATTTTCCTGGGCGCGAGAGTTTTCCTGTTCATTCTTTAGGGTCGCCCTCACCTGTTCATGCTTTTTCTCTAGCTTTCTCAGTGCAATGGTGACCCGCATCACCTCGTCCTTCAACATATCACCCACGACCTGAAACAGGTTACACATATCGGTTGCTGGCACCTTGGCCATGTCAATTGCATGTTCGAGCACCCGGTAACTAGTGGCACCTGTATTGGGATCCAAGATGGCCTCAGCCATAGATAATACCAGGTGTTCTGTGTCCACATTCATGGTGGCGGAAACCTTGGTGTGATATTTCTCTATATACCCTTCCAGCTCGGCTTCTTATCCATGATCGTCCTATTTGCCTGGTTCCTTGCAACTACCCTTGATGAGGTATGATCTCTGATGGCCTGTGAGACTTCCGAGAAGTCGGAAGAGGTGGTACTGTCTCTCAGCACTTTTATCCCGGCTTTACTCTTGTCCAGCTGAGCATACGGTGTAAATGGTTCTAGCAGTTGCTCTTCCCCTATGACTTCTGCCTCACTGGAGGCTGTTTTCTACTATTTGAGAAGGGTAAAACCCGCTCCTGAGGTCCCTGCTTCTTCTCTGCCTCGGCCTTTATTGACATCCTCTTCTTCTTCCCCTGTGGCAGATGAATCTGTCTCCATCTGCGAAATCAAAGGCCAAGTTTCAAGGTTAGCCCTCCACTCCATGAATGGCCTTGATTCATGTATATAAGGTGTGGAATTGTTCCTCTTTCTTCTGTTTGAGATAATTTCCCGAGGATCATAGGCCCAACCCTTTCCCAGCCTTAGGTCCAGGCCTTGCAACATTTTCTCAACAATGGGAAGGGCATGTCTCGAATTCACAACAAAAGGGCCGATTGTGATGGGGAGTCTCAGGATGAAACCCTTCTTTGCAGGGAAAAAATGGATTTAGTCAGCCTTGAGTGTCTGCCGAATGTACTCCAGCACATATACTCGTCGAAAAGGAAACATAGGTAGCTGGTAAGGGGAAACCTTGGCTCCGTAGACCCGAATTTCAGTGTAATTGTCAAATAGATACCAGTCCCCAGTGCTCTGGGATTTTCCAGCTTGTAGCCAACTCTTCATCTCAGGAAAAACTCTAGGTGAGGGTGAATCGTGGATAATAGTATAGGAAATGGACATGAAATTATTTACAAAACTGGAATAACCCTCCCCCTTAGGTAATTGGCGTACAGAACAATTCCAGTCAAAAACTGGTCGGGGTTGGGAATTCTCCTCATATACCCTATCTAAACCCAAACCCTCAAAGTTATCAGCGTGCTGATGTAAGAAAAGATAGAAGACCATCGAACAGAAACGGAAGTGACTGGCTTTTGAAAGCTCCCGGAACTGGGTCCGAATGTTAGCAGCAAGGAAACCAGGGATATTTAACACTACCCCCTTTTGAGACATTAACCACAAGAAATAGACACATATCCTGGTGATTTCCCCCAAAGCGCCTACACCTAAAAGACCCGCGATGAGAGCAAGGATTGGTTGCACTTCCTCTTGGAACAGAGTCAGCGGGAAATGGTCTGCAGTGGGAAGAGAAGTAGCTTGGTTGCTGGTGATGGAGGAAATGAAGTCGTTTTGGCACTCCGATGGCAGTTTGGTGAACTGGGAGGTTAAAGCCACTTCACTGAAATTGATATATGTGTCGCTGGTGGGAAAGCGGAGGGCTTGCCTGATAATGTCGTGGGAAAGGGAAAATATCTTATTCCCTTGAGGAGAGGTAAACGTGCCTCGCTGCTCATCGTAAGCATCTCTGAGCCAACAAATAAAATAAACCACAGAATAGACTAGGGGGGTAATTTGATTGTATAAACCAGACACAACCACCTGGTATCGGTCTCTATTCCTGATATGTCTTCTAAAAAGCTCGGGTTTAATGCTGCTGATGAGAAAAGGGTATTGGGGATCACGGATTTCGGCTTGCAGGTCGATGAAAGGCTCGAACCCGGGAGGATTTCTGGTTTCTCGGACCTGAGGGGTTTCTGGTTCGGCTTTCTTGGGCATGCCCCTTCCCATGATTGACATATAAAACTTTTAAAAGACGAAAGGAAAGCAGAGAGAAAATGAGGGACGGAATACCTGTGCAACAGGGAAATATACTCAGGAAAATGACGCGGGGGTGTTGATAGCGACTAGGTAGACCTTGGCACCAATTCCCACTTAGTTTATACCATAGCTGGAAGACCTGCGACTTTTACTAGAGTAAACTACGGGAAGACTGTTATTTTACGACTGAGCGTTCTGAGGTAAAAAGACGGATAGGTAAAATAAATGGGGGGAAAGTGTCGTAAGGACACTGATAGTGGAGCATGCGGTGCGTAGGGATTGGAAGTCAGCTGGGGATAGGTGGACACCGCGTGCCGGGTTTAATACTGGTACAGGCCTCTGTACCAGTTCACCTAGAGACATACCTTACCTTTCTGCTGCAATGAACCATACGATTCTTGAAACCTCTTATTCATGAGCCGGGTTAAATACACTGCGTACCAGTCTTTAGGGCCCACGTTCCGATCTGCCACGTTACTCTTTACCTTGGGCCCACCCCATGATGCTTCAATATAATTCCGCGAGGGTATGGGTCTATCCTCCCTTCCGCCTCTTAACCCCCGCGGAAATTCCCATATGGGGAATTTCCTCACGTGCACATTTGGGATGCGGCTGATCTCTTACCAGTTTTCATTTTTTCGTATTTTGCACCATGTATTTGCGCCTTTCTGTGGCACCTTTGCTTTTTTGTTTTATATTTTGGATCCTCCTCGTATACATGTTTTGCTTTAAGCGCAATACTTGTCACATCCTCGTCTCTTTTTACCCAACCTTTTAAATGCTTCATCATCTACCCTAACATTCGATACATGTCTATTCAAAAGTTAACTCCCAGGAATAACTAATGGTAATTCATGACCAACATTGGATCCACCTGGGGATGGCACGCTCGTCCTCGAGCGTGTCGAGAACTTTGCAGACCACCTGTTTATCTTCTGTGAACGCCATTCCTCTTCATGATTCATAACCACACACATTATTTAAGAAAAGATGAAAACATACACTAATATACAATATGATACATCAGGCCCTCTTGGCCTGACTCAAAATTGGAAATAAGGCTTGAGAAACTGACCATTTACAGGGGCGTCGAGCAGATCTCCCTGTGAATTTTCCAATCTGAAGGTATTGTTGCCTCCTTGTTCTGCAATTTTAAAGGGGCCGAACCAAAGGGGATCAAATTTGCCGTGCTTACCTTTATTAGCCCTTCTAATGTCCCATCTGAGCACCAGATCCCCAACCTGTAATTTCCTGTCTTTGGCATGTTGATCGAAGAGATCCTTCATTTTCTCTTGGTATTCAACTAACCTCTGATTCACCTGATTCCGCGTTTCTTCTAGCTCCACCAGCTGGTTGATTCTCCTGGTTACGTCATCCGGTTCTTCCTGAATTTCTTGCATGAATCGAGCCACTGGTAATGCTAGCTGCACAGGGAAAACTGTTGTCCTCCCATATACTAATTCGTATGGGGACTTCCTGGTTTCTCTCTTGCTAGTGATCCTATTAGCCCATAGAGAAAATTTTAACTGGGAATCCCAATTCTTCTGGTTTTCGTTTATATCCTTCTTTAGTGCCCTCACCAGCGTTTTATTTGATGACTCTGCTAGGCCTTTTCCCTGTGGGTAATAGGCTATTGAGTGGCCAAGTGTGATGTTGTACTGTTGACAGAAGCTGACGAATTTTGCAGATTTAAAGGCGTGTGCATTATCGGTTACAATCTTAGCAGGGAAACCAAATCTAGATATGATGTTTTCTTCTATGAATTTCATCACCACGGTGTCTGTTGCGTTTCTGGCGGGTATAGCCTCTACCCACTTTGTGAAATAATCCGTGGTGGTTAATATCCACTTATGCTGACCACTGGATGGGGGGTGTATTTCTCCAATGAAGTCAATTACCCACTGCTGGAATGGCTCATCTACATGGACAGGTATCATGGGGAGAGGTGCTAGCTTCTGTCTCTCGGCAAACTTTTGGCACTTCTCACAGGATCTCACTCGGGTAAACACATCCCCAAATAGTTTAGGCCAGAAGAAACCAGCCTTCAGGATCTTGTGAGTGGTAGCCCTCCAATTGTAATGGCCCCCATAGATTCCTTCGTGAAACTCAGCCATTATACCTTCTACCTCTTTCTCTGTCAGGCATAGGAGCAGGATGCCTGAGGGGTCCCTCCAATATAGCCGACCATTTGCAATCACGTACTTCTGTGACTTCAACCTCAGTGCTCTGTATTTAGTTTTTTCACATCTAGGTGGGCAACTTAATGTTAGCAGATATTCCACTATTTCCTTGTACCACTGGCTGGTGAGGTACTTCATATGTGTCTTCTGGGAAGCTATCTCTACCCCCTGTGGTTCTTCTTTCCCTTCAGATGCCTCGTTTTCCATCATGGACAGATTTATACCCAAAGCCTGGCAATTTGACTCAGATAAGATTTTGGCTAACCCCTGCCCCTTGATTAATTTAGTAGGGCGGATGTCTAGCTCATACTCCTGTATTTTGGCTATCCATTTCCCTCTTTTACCTTCACTATCTCCCTGAACAAGGATATCTTTGACAGCTGTTGTGGGCGCAAATGCAGTGATGTGGGACTGGAGGACATGCATATGAAAAGCTTTGAGGGATTTCACCAGCGCATATGCCTGCTTTTCCAATATGTCATATTTCAGCTCAGCATCACAAAGCACCTGACTAAAAAAGGCAATAGGCTGCTCATACCCATCTTCATTTTTCTGCGACAGAACTCCTGCTACTGTATGAGGTGATGCAAAGGAAAAGATCATAAAAGGTTTGGTATAGTCTGGCCCGGCTAACACAGGGGCTTCAACAAACGCATTCTTAATCCTGGAAAAAGCTTCTCTTGATTCTTGTGACCACTTAACCTCGCTGTTCTTCTTTAGCATGTCAGTAATATGCCTAACTATCTTAGCATAGTTAGGAATGAATCTTCTCAGGAAATTTATACGACCTAGGAATACCTGAACTTCCTTCTTATTTCTGGGGAGGGAAATACCGTTTATGACTTCCACTCTCTTAGGGTCTATCTTTACTCCGTCTCTGGTAACAATATGTCCCAAGAGCTTGCCCTCCTCCAGTGCAAACAAAGACTTTTGTGGATTGAGGGAGAGGCCATACTTTCTGCACTTCTCAAAAGTTCTGCACAAGTGTTCAATGTGTTCTGCATCATCTTTTGAAAACACAGTAATGTCATCCAGGTATACCACCACGAACTTATTCTGCTCCCTGATAAAAGCAATATCCATGGCCCTCTGGAAAGTTGCCCCCGCGTTGATCAGCCCAAAAGGCATCCTCGCATACATAAACGTCCCCCATGGAGTGGTAAAGGCAGTCTTATTTTGATCTTCTGGCAGTACAACCACCTGATTGTACCCAGAGAATCCATCCATCATCGACATTTGAGATGCTCCTACCACTTTCTGCAGGATATGATCCATCTTTGGCAGTGGATAATTATCCTTCAAAGATGCTCTGTTAAGATTCCTGAAATCAACACACAGCCTTATTTCTCCATTTTTCTTTCGCACAGGGACTAAATTTGCTACCCACTCAGAATATCTCAAGGGCACAATGATTTTAATCTTCAACAGTTTCTTAATTTCTTTCTCAATCGAGGGTAGCAATAATGGATTTATCTGCCTAAGCTTCTGCTTATGAGGTTTGGCATCTCCCTTCAGTGGAATTTTATGCTGCATAATGCTGACATCAAAGGTTTTTAAGTCTTGGTAAGACCAGGAAAACACATCTTTATAGGACTGAAATAGCTTCTGGTAAAGCTGTTTATATTCTTCCGGGACCTTCTTGGACAGCTTCACGATCTTGGGGTCAACCTCAGTGCCAAGATTCAGATCTTCTACTTGATTCTCCTCCACAACTTTGTTCGACTGTAAGGGAACATCATTCTTGTTAAACAACCTTTCTAAGGGCACTAATCCTCGAGGAATGACATTCCCTTTCAACTGCAGAAATTTGTGGCCAGCTACCTTTTCTTCCCACTTATCTCTTGGGGTAACCTCTGTCTCTTCCTCTTCACAACTATCAAGGTACAGGGGTCCAATGCTGTGATACAAAATAAACAAGATAATCAGGCTCCACACCCAACAACAACTGTCACAAAGCCCTTTTTCTCTTTTTTCTACCAATTGTTGTGGTGTCAACCTTGTAGTTTTTTCAAGTATAGGAGTAGCAACACTTCCATATTTAGAGATGTGGGTGGTAGGATTCCTTGTCGCCATAATTTTACATTCAATTTTTCTTGCCAACCTGAATATGCCTTCTCCAATGAATCAGGTTCCCAAAGGCGAACCTCATTTTGGATGTTATCCTTTAAAGTCCCTATGAATACATCAATCATGTGTTCCTCTCAAATATCAATTACCCTTATATTCAATTTTTGGAAGTCCTCAATGTGCTCCACCACTAAACCCTTTTGTTTGAGATGTATCAATTGGCTAAAGAAGGTGTTTCTCTTTGTATCGTCACAATGTGCTATAATTTCCTCCATAAAAATTGACCAAGTGACAATTTTTTTATGGGAGCAAAGCCATCGATACCATAAAAATGTATTTTTTTCTAAATGTAAAGTTTCAATGCATACCTTTTGTGTGTTTTTCACATTATTGAGATCAAAATATTGCTCCATCTGTAGTATCCATGTTACGGGATCCTTGCCATCAAACTTTCTCATATTGATCTTTGGAGTATGGTGGGCCTTCAATCCAACATTAGAGTTTATGAAATCACGATTAATATTTATATTTTTCTAATCATTAGTTTCCTCTACTCTATTTTCGCCATTAGGAAACATTTCTTGTATCAACTTTGTCAAACCTTCCTTCAAACCTTCTATGTCTGCTTTTATATCATTCTTCATGTCTTCCTTTTTTTCTTCCATGTCGTACATGCCATTCTTCAAACCATCCATCATGCCTTCAAACCATCCACATTAGCTTCCACACCCTTCTTCAAACTATCCATCTTAGGTTCCATGCCTTTCTTCAAAACTTCCATTTCATTTTTTGTTGCTCTTTGTGAGAGAGAAATTTTCTGCACTTGCTCTTGTAATTTTGATATATCATGTTTCACTTCTTCCTCTTGATGAGTCATAGTAGCGTATTATGAGGGCTTAATGGGTGTTGAATTCTTTTTAGGGGGGATTTTAGAACCCGTTGTGTTCCCTAGAGATAGCCTTGAGTTGAAAAATACCACTGCCTAGGACATCTTAAAATCAGAGGTTAAATGTAGACAACTTATAAGGAAGCCTCTGAAAAATATGGAATAAGAGAATAATGGTTTTGGTGGTTCAAGAATGGAGAATACCTTTGATCCTGATTCCTTTGAATTACCCTATACTACAAGAGGGCTCAAGAGGTTGAATGGTTGGATGGCTTTCAAGTGGGCCAAGTATGAAACAATGAGTAGAGGCTTTCAAATTATGTAGAGGTGTCGAGGAAGAACGGAGGAGGAATCCGCAAAATACAAGCTTAATATCCTTAAGAATATATCTCCTGTGAACTCAAAGGAAATGGATGTAAGTGGAATATAACTAACAATAGATATTTGTGGAGCGTGAATTAAGGAAGTGCAGAAAGTTTAACATGAGCGTTACACATAAACGAATTCATGAATAAAAATTCATATCACCGAAAGATACATTACACAAATCATCAAAGCAGCAGAACATGAGAGATGAGTATACATAAACATGAGATTGGAAATAAACAAGGGAACACAAATACATACTACTCATTTCCCCATATGGAATCAAAATAAACAATGCTATATCATATTAAGTTCAAAAAAACTCTCCCAAATATGTATCTCAGAGCACAAGGAGCACAATCATACTGAACTACAACAAAATTCTCCAAAATTTAGAACCTTTCTTACATCCTTGAACTTCCTACATATAGAGTTCCTATTGAGGGTTCTTGATCGAATAATTAGTCATGATCAGCCTACACATGTGAAAATCAAAATATCCTAACAAACTAGCTGAGAGTGCATCAAGAAATCACTCCTGTTAATAAAATCAAAGCAAAATCAGGTGAAATCGGGATTTCACCAGCAAAACATCACTATCTAACTGTAAAAAGAAACAAAATTATGGGCCGCATAGGCAAAATCCTAGAATATTCCATGGGAACAGTGAGGAGTGGCTGTGAACAAGTGGCTAGTCTGGTTTCCACCACTTGATTTCATCTGCTGTGGAAGGCCTCCACTCTCTAATTCTCATGATTTCCACTTACCGCTGCGGAATGACCGGTTGTGTTGCGCGTGCCTCACTCTTTAGCGGGGATTTCCTCGACCAACAGAATAATCATAGCTATGTTGTTCCACCAAAAACTCATGTTGTGCTTTAACTTGCAAAAAATGGAGATCAGATCTCGAAGGGGGGTATGGATGGTTTTTGGTATTGGATGGGGGGGGTGTAAAATCACTATGGGTCGTTGGATGCATGATATGGAGTGGAGAGGAGGGGAGGATGGCGGAAGAGATAGTGGAGTCAGCAGGGCTCATTAACACTAACAAGAGCAAAACAAAGGCTATGGAAATATTTTGATGACGTGGAAGGAAGGTGGGGCCTATCTCATATCAAAAATCGCAAGCTGGAGAGCTTTGTTATAAAAAACGGAGAGTAAATAATAGAATATCTGATGTGCAATTTGTGGTGGTGGAAAGGTGACATGGCAAAGAGGTGGGACTACCCGTAGATCGCATATCGCAAGTTTTATATGTGAACAACGGATGGTAAGAGTAAAGATTTACGGGGAGAAAAGTGCAATGAGCAGGGATGGATGACGTGGCATGGAGGTGGGGCCACCTGCGGATCGCAGTTCACAGGTTTTCTGTGTGAGTAATGGAAGGTAGAGTTATATTATGTGGGGAGCGAAGTGCGATGAGCGGAGAGGTGTTAAGAGAAGTAAATGATATTACACATATTATATGTAATATATAGTATATGTAATGGTTTGTGGGGTGCGGAAATTAACACAACTTTGGATCATATTACCTTGACCATGACATTTTTCTCTTTTGACTGCGGGGCTTTCCACCCGACCTGCGCTTGAATTGCTTGGCCTTCCCCTTAAACATTCACACCTATGCCCTGTGATTTTCTTAGAGGGATCACTTCTCCATTTTGAGTGCGGTCACAGGCCAACATTGGCTCCATATGGGGGCAACGTGTTGTTCTAAGTGCATTGAGAACCTGCAGACCTGAATGCATGTGCTTTATTGAACACATGGAGTCGCAAATGCATACTGATCAGACAAATTTTTATACCAACAATCAAATGGGCAAAAAATGGAAGATGAAATGGAAGATTATATGGAAAATGAAATGGAAAATGCAAACAGTGGATGAAATAAAATGGGAACAATGGAAGATGAAATGGAAAATGAAAATAGTGGAGGAAACAAAATGGAGTATAGACAGTGGAATGACATATACAGTGAGATAGATTAACCCACATCAGTGATGAAAATAGAATTTGAGGAACTACCCATTTACGAGTGCCTCAAGTATGTCTCCTTCTAAGTTATCTAGCGCAAAAGTATTTTTTCCTTTGACCTCACCCACCCTGAATGGACCAAACTAGAGGGGGTCAAACTTCCCATGTTTCCCTTTGTCTGCCCGCCTGACATCCCATCGCAACATCAAATCCCCTACTTGGATTTCATTGTCTTTAGCTCTTTTATCAAATAATCCTTTCATATTTTCCTGGTACTCTGCTAGTCTGAGGCTTACCTATTCCCATGTTTCACTTAGCTCGACCAATTGATTCATTCTTCTGATAAGGTCGTTTGGCTCTTTCTCAATCTCTTGGAAGGCCATGGGTAATGCAATATGAATAGGAAAGACGACAAATATTCCATACACCAGTTCATAAGGGGACTTCCATGTGGATGTTTTAGTGGCGATACGATTTTCCCAGAGTGAAAACTTGAGCTAGGAGTCCCAGTTCTTTTGGTTTTCATGGATGGTCCTTTTCAGAATCCTGAACAATGTCTTGTTAGATGACTCTGCTAACCGGTTCCCTTGTGGGTAATCTACAGTGGAGTATCCCAAAATGATATTATAGTGCTAATAGAATTTCATGAACTTAGCAAATTTGAAAGCCTGGGCATTATTGGTCATGATTTTAGTAGGGCATCCAAACCTAGATATTATGTTCTCCTCCATGAACTTGATCACTACCCCATCGGTGACATTCCTTGCAGGCACGACTTCAAACCACTTAGTGAAGTAATCTCTGGCGGTGAGGATCCATCGATGTTGATTGCTATAAGCCGGGTGAATGTCTCCTATGAAGTCGATTCCCCACTATTTGAAAGGTTCTTCAACATGTACTGGGATCAATGGGAGAGGTGCATATATTTTATTTTCGGCAAATGTCTGACACTTCTCACAAGACCGTACGTGAGCATGTATATCACCAAATAGTTTAGGCCAAAATAAACCTACCCTTAGGATCTTGTGTGCAGTGGATCGCCATCTATAATGCCCACCACATATCCCTTTGTGGAACTCAATCACCACTTGGTCAACTTCTTGCTCTATTAAACACAATAAGAGGATCCCTTTCGGGTCCTTCCAATACAGTCGCTCATTTTCCATGATGTAATTTTGAGATCTTAGCCTCAAGGTGCGGTATTTTGTCTTGTCATAGTTAGGAGGGAATCTCAATGTTAAAATATATTCCACTATATCTTTATACCATGAGGATAGAAGATACTTTACATGCATCTTTTGTGTGGAGGATTATATGCGCTGATGTGCACCTATATCCTCCTGTGCTTCTCCTCCTTTCATAGACAGATTTATCCCCAGAGCTTGACAATTGGATTCAGACAGAATCTTTTTCAGCCCTTGGCCTTTAATGAGTATGGTAGGCTTTATCTCCATATCGTACTCCTAAATCTTAGCAATCCATTTGCCCCTTTTTCCTTCACTGTCGCCCTACACCAAGATATCCTTCACCGTTGTTATGGGAACATAGGCGGTTATGGAAGATTGTAACACATACACATGGAATGCCTTTAGAGATTTGACCAGAGTGTACGATTGCTTTTCTAGGATATTATATTTCACTTTGGAATCCCACAGAACCTAGCTGAAGAATGAAATAGGTTGTTCATTCCCTTTTTCATTCTTCTATCGCAGCACTGTAGCTATTGTATGAGGAGAGGAAAAAGAGAAAATCATGAAGGGCTTCCCATAATCTGGACCTATCAGCATTGGAGCTTCTACAAATGCCTGCTTGATTCTGTCAAAATAATCCCTCGACTGAGGGGTCCACCTCACTTCACTATTATTTTTAGCATTTCAGTGATGTTTCAGATGATCTCGACATAATTGGGTATGAATATTCTTAGGAAATTTATCCTTCCCAGGAACACTTGTACCTCCTTTTTGTATCTTGGTTGAGAAATTACCTTTATCACCTCCACCCATTTCAGATCAATCTTCACTCACTCCTTAGTTACTATATGTACCAATAACTTTCCTTCTTCAAGGGAAAACATGGATTTTTTAGGGTTTAGGGATAGGCCATACCTACGGCATTTGTCGAAGGTTTGTCGAATATGTTCTATGTGTTCATCGTCACTCTTCGAGAAGACAATGATGTCACCGAGGTTCTCATCCAAATCCCATACCTCATTTCTGTAAGCTCTGGGCCGTGGGTATTTAGTTTGGAATTGGCTCCTGACTTGCCTCAATACAAGCTCTGAATCTCCAAACACCTTGATATTTTGTATATTCATGTTCCGTGTCATCTGCAATCCCAAAAGCAGGGCTTCATACTCAGCCACGTTGTTTGTGGCTTCACATTCCAACTTAAAGGAGAGGGGAACTAAGAAACCTTCTGTTACAAGAGTACCCCGGCCACGTTTCCTTTTCGTGAATAAGCTCTGTCAAAATGCAAGGTCCAAATTTTGTGTTCCTCTGTTCTCACAAGATTCTTCTATGTTAGAGGACATACCTTTGTTTCTTGCAGGAAATTTTCATCCTTCTCGAGAAAAAGACAAGAGAATTCACCCTCTTTACCATAAACTGGAGAATTTTTTGAACAGTCGGCTTTGGTGACCATCTTCACAAACCTGGATTCATGGTATAATCTTGTTTCCTCCCCACCAAATACTAGAATAGTGGTGTAGGTGAGGTAAAGTTTTATTGATCCTCCAATCTTGGAACCCCAGGATCTAGACAACAACATTCCAAAACGAGCTGGGATATCAACTACAACAATGTCCATTACCACACTTTTGGCTAGAATCTGGGCTAAGTTTACTACCAGATCTTTTATCATGACTATTGGGTCAATTTACTGTTGTAAACTAACGCACGTATTTATTATCAATCCGGGTTAGTGGAACTTAAAAGCACCCCCAAAGTATATGGGTTTAAATTGTGATCAAATTAGAAGATGGTTTAATAATAATTTAAGGAAATGCATATTACAAATATAAATCTAACTTAAACACTTTCTAAATTCAGATGTGTAATTAGAAGCAGAAGAATCCCTTAACTTAAGAGATTGGTTTGTCCTTCTCAAACAAGATTACCATATGAATTAGAAATCAAAATCTAATTAATCTAAACAATAGATTCAGATACATGAAGCAGTAATTGAAGAGGTCCTGATTGTCCTTCATCATTCATTCATTTATCAGTCATGCTATTGTTAAAACAAGAATTCAGGAAAGCATGTAAAAGATGAATTCTAGTTTCTAATTTATTGATCGGATAGAAGAAGTATTTAACTTAAACATTGTGTTGTCTGTTCATATGCAAGATAGAAATAATATTAAGATTCATCAACAATCATGTAAAAGCATATAAAATCATGTAAAGGTATGTAAAGGCATGTAAAGATGAATTCTAATTGAATATCTTCATTAGATAGAAATAATGTCTAACTTAGAAATTTGTTTGTCCTTTCATATGCAAGTTAATAACGATCATTAAATTCATCAATACTCAGAAATAATTAGCATAAACAAATCAAACATAAACAAGCTAATTCAGAAATTGCAGCTACAAAATAAACTAAGAAGTGTACTTAGCTCGGTGTGGGGGCCCTCCACTGTTGCCTTGCACACTGAAGGTGAATTCAGATACTTAAAACCTTAATAAATCAACCATCATATAACAACAACAAATATTATAAAACAGGTCTTCAATTATGTCTCCAAGTCTCAGAAATAATATTAAGTCATACAAGTTCTACAAACATCTATATTATTCAAGCCTTCAAATTTTGAGGCTTAAATAGATAAAATATCTAAAAAATCATCTAAAATAGTTCAAATAGTCATAAATATCCTCATATTATCATATCAAGTCGAATTCATCCATTAGATCCAGCAAAATCCAGAAAATCCCACAAAATAAGAATTTTGACATAGTTTCTAGGGATCCTCCATAAAGACTGGTCAAGTTTGACCACCTTTGACTGGGCCTATTAAAGCTCAGTTTGACTAAGCCAATAGGTGTAATATTATTCTTAGTTCCTGAGATTTCTAGAAACATATCCATCTCGAGCCCAAGTGTCCTGCACATATGCATACCTTATGGCTATTACGAGAATTTCGAATGTCGTCCAAAAATGCACTTAAATTCTAATTTTTACAAAAACATCTAAAAATTGAAAAACATAATTTAAATACCTGTATATGCATATTTGGGTGAATATAAGGTGAATAATATGGTGAATGGATGAATAATATGGCAAAATAATATGTATTTCATAAACAAAAGAGATAAAAAACGAGGGCCAACATCTCCCCCAAACTGATGATCCCATCCCTGATCCTGAAACTTTATGTTGTTCTTTGTATAGAAGAGAATCCATATATTTGCCTTGTTCTTCCTTATATATGGATATTTTAACCTTTTTTTTCTCATATTTGTTCTTCCAGGAGTTTTTCTCCTGAAGCCACCTGAATTCCTGTGTATAGAGAATATTGTTTTTGGATTTTAACTTTCCCACTTCCTCACTTATCTTATCATTCTCCTTAACCAATTTCTCATTAGTTATTTTATAAGTTTCATTTTCCTCCTTCAGGTGCCTCTCCATGATTTTTCTTATCTCCAAGCTATTAGTTAATTCTCTAACTCTGGAAAGGTTTTGATCTTCCTCCTTGGTATTTTTAGAAACTATAGAATTTTCAACCTCATTATTTTCAATATAGGAATCTATGTCTACATGATTTTCATACACTTCTTGTTGCATACTCTCAAGGATTTCATTTTCCTATTTTGTTAAAGGAGATGTTTCTATGACTTGTATTTCTGGTTCTGCTGAATGCTTCTTTTTCTGTCTCCTGGAAATAACCAAAAATGATGTTTCTTTCTCTAACATAACTGTCTCCTGATGTTTGTTTGACCTTGTTTTAGGATAAAGAGATGAATGAAAAATATTTCTTGTTTCTTGTATGGGTTTAAGTTTGTTTTCAGTGACTTGTTCTAAAAACTTATTTTCAACCAAGAAATCTTCCCAAACCATTCCCTTAACTTTCAACTGGTAATCCACAAGGATTTTGATGAGCCCCTGATAAATAAATTAAGCCTCTTTGGGTTTTGTCTCTTATTTTATACTTTCAATCATCTTCATCAAATTTTTGTAAAATAAATAGGGAAAATTGATCCTTATATCTCCTTTGATATGTTGTAGTAACCTGACATGATAAAGGTGTACTACACTATATCTATTGTCACAGGTGAAGAAATTCTGAATTATCAATACTCGTTCTGCCCATGGTTCATTGAACCACTCCCTTGGGATCCCTTTTGACCTATCAAAATAACCCTTCCTATTTTTATCCAAGAAAAATTTCCAACCTTTGTCTTTGAAATGTAATCCCCAGTGGTATAATTCACCTGAAGATGGCAAGTCTAAAGGTTCGACAATAAACTCTGGATTCAAAGGGATATGTAGACTACCCACCATGGTTTCATTATGTTTGTAATTGTTTACAAATTCTCTTGCGACATCCTCATTGTGAACTTTGAACTTTTGGAGAAAACCTATTAAACTTGTCTGATATAGTTTTTCAGTTTTTTCCCTACTCCAATGTTCAATTTGGAAGTATTTAGGTTTTGTTCTTAAAGCCACTTGGTCTAAAAACCATTTTATATAACCATCTACCGTCATCAACTTCATCTTTGTAAACAAAAGTTCAAGCACTAGATGTAATCATAGTAGTAGGCTTACCTTTTGTTTACTGCTCTTGTCAATCAATCCTCTATTTTTTTCTCTTTTGAAGAATGTGAGCTTACTGTAAATAAACAAAAGAATTGACAGAGAGGTTTTAAGAAAACACAAAAATTCATGTTTCTAATATTTTACCATCCATTCAATTCTTTTTCCTCTTTAAAAACAATCTCTGTCTCTATTTTGTAAAATAAATTTGACTGTGTAAAAAAAAATTGAAATTTTTTATACAATAGTGTTTTTCATCCATCAATTTCATACAAAAATTCTTTTCAAAACACAGCATGATGTCTATAATTCAGACTCACAGTGTATACAAAAAAATAACTCAAACATCTCATCAAAAATTTCATGATAGGTTCACTACTTTTCTTCAAAACATTCTTCATACTCTGTCCTCTGTCATATAAAACCATGTCTAAATGTCTTCTAACTCCATTTTTCTTCACAAATTCTACTTCGAATCCTTAAACCGAGTGTGCTAAAAATAAATCTATTACACAACTCAGTTAAAAAAAAAACTCACTGTGTAATTCGAATTAGAATCCTTCACTCTCCGTTTTCCATTTATTTCGAAATGAAAGACTGCATGTGAGGACGTGTTTGAGCTTACCTATCTTATGCAATAGTCCTTGTGATCTTCTCTAATATTCGTGATATTTTTCCATTTTAACTGAGGTTTCAACTAGTGGAAATCTCATTAAAATCTTCATTCATTAACTCACTTAATCAATAGAATATTTCGTTGCTTGACTGATTGCAGAGTAGTTTTGAAAGGTGTCAAAATGTTTTTGAGTGGTGTCAATACAAAACATAACGTAATGATAGGCTTACAAATTGAATTAGATCACTTCCTTTTATAACTCTGATTTTGTTTACACAATCCCGAGATCCATTCATGCAACCATTCATTGTTTACACAATCAAATCCAAATTTACTTCTTACCTTCACTTCCACGGGATTTCGCTTCTTGATAGCACGGTCACTCGACAAGTTCTCCAGATTTGTGGCTTTGAAAACTCCAGTTAAATCCTTATCACTCCATTCTTCCTCTTTTCTATATTCTCTGCCTTCTTCTCTACGTTTTATCTCCTTTTCCTCTCGTCTTCCTTACTGTCTTCTCTCTGCATTTTATTTTGTTTTCACAGGGTTGTAAACACGGGTGTGTGCTTTGACTGCATGCTTTCCTCTCTCATTGAGCCTCTTGGATGACAATGATGGTGAAAACACAGAATTAATACCTTGGCAATGGTCATTTCTGGTCTTTGCAATGGTGGAAATGGCAGAAATGGTTTCATATGTTTTACACAGTGCTACGTTAATGTGTTTGAAAACATTCTAATCGTTCATCAACCTGCTTGACCGGTTCATGCACGTCTTTTCTTTGATTGTCGTGCTGGTCTATGGTATACATTCTTCCTTCATTTTATTCATTATGCAGCTCCTTCACGTTTTTTTTTAATGACCATGTCAATTTCCATAATCTGCATTATCTCCATGCTCCATCGTGTTGTCTGCCTCCATAATCCGCATTATCTCCATGCATATATGCGCCATCATTCTTCATCATCATATGTTATCTCCTTTCATTTCTCCACTGCTGCATGCATTACAATCTCATCATAGCATACCATATACCATCATTGTCATGCACTTGGTTTATCTCCACATCATTCCTTAGGTTATTAATTGCATTCATTTGTTCGCATTACATTTTTCTCCATTACCTTAGTTCGTCCTCTTATATGATTGCGCTTGTTTTGCATTGTTTTGACATTCAAAATAGTTTCACTATATCATATGTCTTTTGAACTTTGATTTTTTCCTTTTGTTATTTAATTTTTAAAAATTGACTAATGAAATAGTCACATTTTTAAAATTAAATATTTATGATAATAATAACCTTTTTTTTTTTTTTTTGTAGGTCTTTCGAGGGTTTTCCATAGGTTAAATATTGACCTTTTGTTTATGATTCTCTTTTTTTAGAAAATAGGGTAGGGTATGATATGAATGGGTTATGTAATGTTTTATTTAATAGTGGTATGGATATAAATGTGGATAGAATAGGGCTAGTTAGGATATTGGTATGAATATGAATATGGATAGAATAGGGTTAAAAATCATAAATGATAGAATGTAGATGAAAGTGCAGGAAATAAAATGTAGATGAAATGTAGGTAATGTAGGTGATGTACATGAAATGTAGGTAAAGATGCATAACTAGTACCAAATTAGTCTTTACGATTCTAGAATATTTCGAAAAAAATTGAAATTTTAAGAGTGATTTTTTACTCATTGTACTTGTATTCCCTTTTGACGTTCGTGATGATCGACATCGTGTTTATTGTTACGACAACTCTTGTAGACTTTGTAGAGACTTTATTTATTCTTGCATTTGATTTGATTTAGAATAATTATTGTTCAAGTCCCTTCTGCAGGTTAAAGTATGACATTTTCAGGTCCCATCTGATATGATATTTTGTTGATATAACTCAGGTCCCTTCTGACATGTTAAATTTTCAGGTCCCTTCTGGCATAATTTTGCAATAATGTTCATGTCCCTTCTGGCGTAATTTTGCAATAATGTTCAGGTCCCTCCTAGAGTAATTTTGCAATAATGTTCAATATTTGAAATTTTTTTTTTTCTGTCATAATGATTCAAGTCCCTTTTTGAATAGTTTTCTCAATAAAAATTCAGGTCCCTTCTGTAAATGTTGAATGATGTACTAGGTTGCTTTGTAATTGTAGTTCTTATTCTGTCTTCAATTCAGCTACTGAAAACTATTTTCATAGTTTTCTTTATTTCACACCTTCTCCCAAGTTGATTATTTGACTTGTCCTCTAGTCTTCAGTCTCTTGGATGGTATATCTGCAAAAATTAAGTAAAGTAAAATAAAAACAAAAAGAGAATTCATGTTGGCCAAACTAGTTGGTTTTCTGACATGAATTCGAGTTTGTATTGTGCCAGTTTCTTGGATTTTCACAACCAAACTCTTTTATTATTTTTATTTTTTTTATCATCATTTTTTTTATTCCTCTTGAATTATGGAAGGCATATTGCTATGCTTCTCCATTAGTTCTAGATATGAATCCATTGAAAATTTTCTCAGAAAATCCTCTTTATTTATAGGCTTGATGTAAATTTTAAGCCTATGCCATTGACGACAAATGAAACAGATGCTTCATCAATTGCTTTTATCTTGACAACTCTATTGTCGAAGATTTATTCAATCTCATATGGTCCAAGCCAATGATTCATAAAATTTTCTTTTAAATCTTTGAACTTGGAGTCGAACTAGAGTGCCCAATCTCCTTTCTGAAACACTTTATTCTTTATGAATCGATCATGCCATTTGATCCTTTTTTCTTGGACAAGAGATGTATATTCGACTCCTTGTTGTCATATCTCATCCAGTTTGTTTAACTGCATAAGTCTCTCTTGTTGTGCTTCAGACAATTCCATCCCCAATTATGCTGCTAGCTTGTATGTATGTATTTGAAATTCAATGGGCAATATGAATTTTTTTCCATACACTAACTGATATGTATTGAACCCAGTTGTGTTTTTCCAAGTTGTTCTATATGCCCATAGTGCATCTCTCAACTTTTCGGACCAATCCTTTCTGTTCATTTTTACAGTCTTCGTCAGGATGTTCTATAGGACTTTGTTTGTTGATTCCACTTATCCATTGGCTTGAGGATGATATGGAGTTGATTTTCTGTGTTTGATCTTGTATTTCTCCGTAAGATCTCAAACAATTTTTGATGTGAATTTTGTACCTTGGTTAGTTACTATCTATCTCGGAACTCCATATCTTACAAATATTTCTTCAAACAAAAAAGACACAACAATATCTTCTGTTTCCCGTGCTAGTGCCTTTGCCTCCACCCGTTTAGTTACATAATCTGTACATACAAGGATGTACTTCTTTCCATTGGATGGAAGGTTGATTGGTCCCATGAATCTAAAGCCCACTGTTCAAATGGTTCAATCAGTACTTGTGGCTTTAATGGAATTTCATCTGATGCCACTGATCTACCAATTCTCTGGCAGTAGTCACATCTTTTCACATAAGCTCTAGAGTATTTGAATATGGATGGCCAGTAGTAGCCAAGTTTCAACACTTTGTATGCTGTTTTTTTATCTGCAAAATGACCACCACATGGTTCGTCATGAAATGCTTTCAAAATTGCAATAATCTCATCTTCTATTACACATTTTCTAAGCATTAAATCGACATCGGTATAAAATATATCTCCATTGACCCAGCTATACCTAGCACTTTATCTAATTATTCTTTGTTTGTGCTAGTTTGTGTAATGAGATGGTAGGATGCCAAATGATAAAGAGTTAGCTATATCTACAAACCATGGATTTTTGACATTTATAGCCAATAGATGTTCATCTAGAAAATTGTCTGATACTGGATTTGGATCACCAGGTGAATGTATTCTTGATAGAAAGTCTTCAAATTGATTATCTTTTGCTGGTCGATCTTGTACTGTAATGTTAACTTTTTGTATTAATAATAGCCACCTAGTTATTCTGCCATTTTTGATTGATTTGTTCATTAAATATTTTATAGCAGAATGATCCGTGTAAATATAAACTTGATAAACTGTTATATAATGTCAAAATTTATTAATTGCATGTACTATAGCTAACATCTCTTTCTCTGTAATAGTGTAATTCAATTCTGCTGGTGTTAAGTTTTTGCTGATAAAAAATATGGTAGAATTGCACTGGTTCTCTTTTTGTCCAAGTAATGCTCCAACAGCAGTGTTAGATGCATCAGTTGAAATGTGAAATGGCAAAGACCAATTAGGTCCTTGAATAACGAGTGCAATTGATAATTTTTCTTTTAATTTTTCAAATTCATTCTGACAGTTATTTTTCCATTGGAATTCCACATCTTTCACAAGTAACTTGATTAATGGCAAAGCTATTTTACTGAAATTTTCAATAAATCTCCTATAGTAGCCTGCATAACCCAGGAAAATTCTAACTTCTTTTTGTGTTATGGGTGGTATTAAATTCACAATGACTTGAATTTTTGCAGGGTCCACCTTAATTACTGAAGAGGAAACATGGTGTCCCAATACTATCCCCTTAGTTAACATCATCAAACATTTTTCATTACTGAGTGATAGATTTGTCTCGATGCATATTTTTAACACTTTTTAAAGATTTATAAACAATCATCATATGTAGTACCATACATAGTGAAATCGCCCATGTAAACTTCCACACACTCATGGATCAAATTAGCAAAGATTTCGAGAACTGATCTTTGAAAGGTAGCGGGTGCATTACACAAACTGAAGGGTAGTACATTGTATGCATATGTTCCCCATGGGCATGTGAATTTTTTCCTATCTTGATTTCTAATGCTATATTTATCTGATTATATCCGCTAAATCCATCCATAAATGAAAAGAATTTCTTTCCAGCGAATGAATCTAACACTTGATCGATAAATGGTAAAGGAAAATGTTCTTTTACTGTAGCTTTATTGAGTTCTCTGTAATCCACACAAATTCTTCATTTCCTGTTTTTCTTAGGCACTACAACTAAGGGTGAAACCCATTGACTATTGGAAATTGGATTGATAAATCTGACTTGTAATAGTTTTTGTAATTCCTCTTTCACTATTTCCTTCATCATGGGGTTCATCCGTCTTTGTGGTTGCCTTACTGGTTTAATTTGATCATCAGTGTAAATGTGATGGATACATGCTTTTGGATGAGTTCCAGGAATGTATTTGTAATCCCAGGAAAAAGATTTTGAATATTTTTGCAACAATGTTATTAGCTTTTCCTCTTCTGATGACTGTAAATTATTACCAATATTCAAATGTCTTTCAGGACTGATTTCAATGATTTTTCTATTTGTATTGGTAATTGAATTTACAGGAAAAATGCTTTTGAATGTATTTTTCAATGACTGTATAGTGCAATTTTCCTGAAAACATTCATTTAAAAGATAACTAGCAGCTTCATATTGAGTTACTCTAAACTTCTTTGAAATATTTGGTTTTGAGATGAATATATCTAATAAGTCTTCATTTTCTTCCTCCTCTCTAAAATTATAAACTTAATTAAGAGTAAGAACAGATTGAAATTCTTGTGTTTCCTTTCCATCAAGCCATGATAATAAAGATGGAGACTAAGCGAGAGGATATAATGTAACATGCTTTCTTTCATATCCATGTGTAATAAGCATATTTCCTCACCTACATCCAATGTAAGCATCTGCAGTGGCTAACCATGGTGTGCCTAAAATCAAGGGATGCCCTCCTAAATTTGTTTTTGGCTGCAAAATCAAGAAGTCTAGAGGATACTCCCATGAATCCAATGAGAAAATGAGATCTTCTAATATACCTTCTGGGAAAACTTTAGATCTATCTGCAAGTTCTAAAACTGTAGTAGTCGGTCTAATGTTGTTTAGATTCAAATGTTTCATAGTCTTAGTAGTCATAACATTGATAGCTTCTTCCAATTCTATTAAATTATTTGGCACTGAAAATTTGTTAATCGAAATGGTAACCATAGGAATTCCTGGATCAACATATTTTTCAATGACTGCATTCGTAGACATGAGACTTGATAGACTTCCAATTACCTGGACTGTAGGTGGATCCTTCTTTTTTCTGCCAGATTTCTTAATGCACAATTCCTTTATTATTTTTGCATATATCAAAATGTCTTTAATTGCCTGTAACAAAGGAATTTTAACATATGTGTTCTTCAATTCATCTAGAATATTAAATTCAGGGAGAGATATCAGAATATTCTATTGTATCAATCTCTCCAGATATGGTGGATTCTGTGTCATAATAGATTTACCCTTATGAATTTGCTTTTCTGGTTGAGATTGTTCATTTTGTTCTCCTTGTTCAACTTCTTCTTCAATTATCGGAGGAGAATATTTTTGTAACACCTTCCAAGACCTTAGGTGGACATATTCTATAGGAAGAATTGAATAAGTAGGATAATATGTTGTTGCTTCTTCCACATGATATGCTGGTCTATCCACCTTGTTACTTGGATTAGCTACTGGCTGAGCTGGTAATTGTGTTGGTTTAGGAGGTGGTTGGTTAGTAGGCAGCTGAAGTTGCTGTGGTTGAGTTAGCATTTGTGGGTTTTGAGATGGATATGGCATTGGTTGAGGTTGTTGGAATTATAGATATTGATGAAATGGTTGTGAAGGGTATGGTTGTTGATATTGATAATGCTGAGGATACATATGTTGTGGTGGCCAAGCCTGCCATGGAATTGGTGTGTTCCATGTATTTTGAGGAATTTGAAAATTTTGGGGATTTTGTTGAGGGAATTTTTGAGGCATCCTTGGTTGCTAAGGTCTCCTTGGTGCCATATAGTAGAGAGAATCTACTCCTTGCACTTCTTCTCCTTGCAATTTTTTTAATTTGGGAAATTTTTCTGTTGCATGCTTTTCCATGCAAAGTCCACACACTTGTATACCTTGCAAAGGACATTCCCTGAGTGGATGTTTTTGGCGACACTTTGGACAGAAAATTGCTAAGACTTAATCTTGCTCCTCTTTCTTTTTCTTAGCTTTCAAAACATCTACTTGTGTTCCCAAAGTGCTTAAGAGATCTGTTTAAAAATTTTCTAACAAGCTTCCTATCTCCGCTCTTGTTACTGCACTTGCTACAGATTTAGAAGCTTTTGATGAAATATCTCTTTTCCCACTCTTAGCTTTTCCCCTAGAGTATTTTTGACACAATTAAAAAATTTCTTCAAATGGAAAATTGGAAATATCTCCTTTTCCCATTACATTAAGAATGTCTAAATACTCATCTCTAATACCCTTTAGAAAAATAGTGTGGATGGTATCAGGACTAAGAGAATGATGTTTGGAATTCTATAAATTGTTAAGGAATCTTTCTAAATATTCTTCCAAAATTTCATCTTCTTGTTCCATCATTCTGAAAATATCTTCTTTCAAGTCTCTAGCCCTACAGTAAGCTTGATACTTTTTAAGAAATATTTTCTTCGTGTCTTCCCAAGAAGCTATGGTATGTTCTCTTAATCCCATGAACCATTTTAAAGTTTTTAATTTCAAAGTAGCAGGAAAAAGTTGAAGCCTGTGTGTGTCAACAGTATATCCATAAGTTCTACACAAGATATCAAACTCAAACATGAATGCATCAGGATCTTCCGTTGACATTCCATAGAATTTAGACAATACAGAAGGTGGAATGTTTCTCTTGCATCTAAGATAAGAAAACCAAAAGCATTTTCCTGATCATTGTCAACTTCTTGCTCATTTTATTGTATTCTTCGATTTTGGTTTTCTCTTCTTGCTTCTTCCTGTATTTTTCTAAGTGCTTCAGTTCTTCTGTCTTCCTCTACTTTTCTTTCTTCCTCAATTCTCCTTTATTCTTCTCTTTTTCTTTGCCATTCCCTTTGTTGTCTTTCATATTCAAGTCTTTGTGCAGGAGTCATGTTTAATCTAGTTGATCCTTATCCTTCTTCAGTCATTACTTGTTCAGAGATATGTAGTGTTTCAAGATGTGGTTGACTTTGTATTTCTTAAACTACTTTGATTTACTCATGGACAGGTTGCTCTAGTTGTTCAACAGTTGGCCTTCTTGTGTCTTTTTGTTTCCAAAAGGAAGAAGGTTCTTTAGGTGATTTCTTTTTCTTTAACTCCAAGGCTAACAAGATTTGTCTTTCAACTAAAGTTAATATCTGTCTTGATATCTGTTTTTCCTCTAACTCTTCTATAGTAGGTCTTCCAGCAACTGGTGTTGTTAGTCTTGTAGATGAATGAGTTGTTGGGGGGTTTTGTTTCACAAATCTACCTTTTTTATCTCTCTCTCTAGGCATAAGAAAACATTACTTGAAAGAAAAACTATGTTTTTTTTTTTGATGATTTTATATTGTTTTTGTCTTTTAATATTTTTGTCTTCCTCTTTTGACCGTTTGAAATATTCTTCCTCGGCAACAGCGCCAAAATTTTGGGTCAATTTACTGTTGTAAACTAATGCAAGTATTTATTATCAATCTGGGTTAGTGGAACTTAGAAGCATCCCCAAAGTATATGGGTTTTAGTGGTGATCAAATAGAAGATGGTTTATTAATAATTTAAGGAAATGCATATTACAAATATAAATCTAACTTAAAAAATTTGTAAATTCAGATGTGTAACTGGAAGGAAAAGAAACTCTTAACTTAAGAGATTTGTTTGTCCTTCTCTAACAAGATTACCATATGAATTAGAAATCAAAAGCTACTTAATCTAAAAAATATATTTAGATACATGAAGAAGTAATTGAAGAGGCTCTTCACTGAAGAGGTCCTGATTTCCCTTCATCATTCATTCATTTATCAGTCATGCTATTGTTAAAATAGGAAAGCATGTAAAAGATGAATTCTAGTTTCTATTTTCTTGATCAGATAGAAGAAGTATTTAACTTAAACACTATGTTGTCTCTTCATATGCAAGATAGAAACAAGATTAATATTCATCAGCAATCATGTAAAAGCATATAAAATCATGTAAAGGCATGTAAAGATGAATTCTAGCTGAAGATCTTGATTAGATAGAAAGAATATCTAACTTAGACATTTGTTTTTCCTTTCATATGCAAGTTAATAACGATCAATAGATTCATCAATAGTCATAAATAATCAGGATAAACAAATTAAACATAAAAAAGCTAATTCAGAAATTGCAGCTACAAAATAAACTACGAAGTGTAGTTAGCTCGGTGTGGGAGCCCTCCAACCTTGCCTCGCACAGTGAAGGTGAATTAAGATACTTAAAACTTTAATCAATCAACCAACATATAACAACAAAAAATATGATAGAATGGGACTTCAATTATGTCTCCAAGTCTCAGAAATAATATTAAGTCATACAAGTTCTATAAACATCTATATTATTCAAGCCTTCAAAGTTTGAGGCTTAAATAGATAAAATATCTAACAAACTCATCTAAAATAGTTCAAATAGTCATAAATATCCTTATCTTGTCATATCAAGTCGAATTCATCCAATAAAATCCAACAAAATCTAGAAAATCCCACAGAATAAGAGTTTTGACCTAGCTTCTAGGGATCCTACATAAAGACTGGTCCTATTTCACTGCCTTTGACTGGGCCTATGAAAGCTCGGTCTGCCTATGCCAACAAGTGTACTCTTATTATTAGTTCCCATGCTTTCTAGAAACATATCCAGCTCGAGCCCAAGTGTCCTGCACATATGCAAACCATAAGGCTATTACGGGAATTTCAGATGCTATCCAAAAATGCACTTAAATATGAATTTTTACAAAAACATCTAATAATTGAAAAACATAATTTAAATGCCTGTATATGCATCTTTTGGTCAATATAAGGTGGATAAGATGGTGAATGGATGAATAATATTGCAAAATAATATGTATTTCATAAACAAAAGAGATAAAAAATGAGGGCCAACATCTCAAAATGTTGGGTCAATTTACTGTTGTAAACTAACGCAAGTAATTATTATCAATCCGGGTTAGTGGAACTTAGAAGTATCCCCAAAGTATATCAGTTTCAGTTGTGATCAAATTAGAATATGGTTTATTAATAATTTAAGGAAATGCATATTACAAATATAAATCTAACTTAAACAATTTATAAATTCAGATGTGTAATTAGAAGCAGAAGAATCTCCTAACTTAAAAGATTGGTTTGTCCTTCTCTAACAAAATTACCATATGAATTAGAAATCAAAAGCTACTTAACTAAATAATAGATTGAGATACATGAAGCAGTAATTGAAGAGGCTCTTCACTGAAGAGATCTTGATTGTCCTTCATCATACATTCATTTATCAGTCATGCTATTGTTAAAACAAGAATTCGGGAAAGCTTGTAAAAGATGAATTCTAGTTTCTAGTTTCTTAATCAAATAGAAGAAGTATTTAACTTAAACACTGTGTTGACTCTTCATATGCAAGATAGAAACAAGATTAAGATTCATCGGCAACCATATAAAAGCATGTAAATGCATGTAAAAATGAATTATAACTGAAGATCTTGATTAGATATAAATAATGTATAACTTAGACATTTGTTTACAGTCCTTTCATATGCAAGTTAAGGATGATCATTAGATTCATCAATACTCAGAAATAATCAGCATAAACAAATTAAACATAAACAAGCTAATTCAGAAATTGCAGCTACAAAATAAACTAAGAAGTGTACTTAGCTCGGTGTGGGGGCCCTCCACCCTTGCCTCACCCACTGAAGGTGAATTCAGATACTTAAAACTTAAATCAATCAGCCAGCATATAATAGCAACAAATATATAGAACAGGTCTTAAATTATGTCTCCAAGTCTTAGAAATAATATATTAAGTCATACAAGTTTTACAAACATCTATATCCAAGCCTTTAAAGTTTGAGGCTTAAATAGATAAAGTATCTAACAAAATTATCTACAATAACTCAAATAGTCATAACTACCCTTATCTTATCATATCAAGTCGAATTCATCCATTAGATGTAGCAAAATCTAGAGAATCCCACAAAATAAGAGTTTTGACCTAGTTTCTAGGGATCCTCCATAAAGACTAGTCCTGTTTGACTGCCTTTAACCAGGCCTTTGAAAGCTCGGTCTAATTGTTCCAACAGGTGTACCCTTATTATTAGTTCCCAAGCTTTCTAGAAACATATCCAAGTCGAACCGAAGTGTCCTGCACATATGCAAACCATAAGGCTATTACGGGAATTTCGGATGCTATCCAAAAATGCACTTAAATTTCAATTTTTACAAAAACATATAATAATTGTAAAACGTAATTTAAATACCTGTATATGCATATTTTGGTCAATATAAGGTGGATAAGATGGTGAATGGATGAATAATATGGAAAAATAAAATGTATTTCATAAACAAAAGAGATAAAAAACGAGGGCCAACATCTCTCCCAAACTGATGATCAAGCATGTCCTCATTCTTGCTTCTTCCTCTTTGACCTTCTGAGCTCAGATGTTGATCCCATCCCTAATCCTGAAACTTCATGATGTGTTGTGTATAGAAGATAATCCATGTTTTTTCCTTGTTCTTCCTTGTAGATGGAGGTCTTAACCTTTTGTTTCTCATATTTGGTCTTCTAGGAATTTTTCTCCTGAAGCCACCTGAATGCCTGTGTATAGAGAAGATTGTTTTTGGTTTTTAAATTTCCCATTTCTTCACTTATCTTCTCATTTTCTTTAACTAATTTCTCATTAGTTGTCTTATAGGTTTCATTTTCCTCCTTCAGGTGCCTCTCCATGATTTTTCTTATCTCGAAGATATAGGTTAATTCTCTAACTCTAGAAAGGTTTTGATCTTCCTACTTGGTATTTTTAGAAACTGAAGTATTTTCAACCTCATTATTTTCAAAATAGGAATATCTATCTACGGGATTTTCATACACTTCTTGTTGCATCCTCTCAAGGATTTCATTTTCCTATTTTGTTAAAGGAGATGTTTCTATGACTTGTACTTCTGTTTCTGCTGAATGCTTCCTTTTCTATCTCCTGGAAATAGTCAAAACTGATGTTTCTTTCTCTAAAATAACTATCTCCTACTATTTCTTTTACCTTGTTTTAAGATAAAGAGGTGATTGCACAATATGTCTTGTTTCTTGTATAGGTTTAAGTTTGTTTTCAGTGACTTGTTCTACAAAATTATTTTCAACCAAGAAATCTTCCCAAACCATCCCCTTAACTTTCAACTGGTAATCCACAAGTATTTTTATGAGCCCCTGATGAATAATTTGAGCCTCTTTGGGTTTGTTCTCTGATTTTATACTCTCAATCATCTTCATCAAATTTTTATAAAATAAATAGGGCAAATTTATCCTTATATCTCCTTTGATATGTTGTAGTAACCTGACATGATAAAGGTGTACTACACTATATCTATTGTCACAGGTGAAGAACTTCTGAATTATCAATACTAGCTCTACCCATGGTTCATTGAACCACTCCCTTCGGATCCCCTTTGACCTATCAAAAGAACCCTTCCTGTTTTTATCCAAGAAAAATGTCCTACCCTTGTCTTTGAAATGTAATCCCTTGTGGTATAATTCACCTGAAGATGGCAAGTCTAAAGCTTCAGAAATGTATTCTTGAGTCAAATGGATATTAGAATACCCACCTTGGTTACATCCTGTTTGTAATTGTTTATAAATTCTCTTGTGACATCCTCATTGTACCCCTTGATTTTTTGAAGAAAGCCTATTAAACCTGACTGATAGAGTTTCTCAATTGTTTCCCTACTCCAATGTTCAATTTGGAAGTCTTTGGGTTCTGTTCTTGAAGCCATTTGGTCTGAAAACCATTTTATATAACCATCTACTGTCATTAACTTCATCTTTGTAAACAAAAATTCAAGTACTAGATGTAATCATAGTAGTAGGCTTACCTTTTGTTTTACTGCCCTTGTCAATCAATCCTCTGTTTTTCTTTTGAAAAATGTGAGTATACTGTTTCAAATAAACAAAAGAATTGATAGAGAGTTTTTAAGAAAACATAAAAATTCATGTTTCTATTATACTATTCTCCATTTGATTCTCTATCTTCTTTAAAAAACAATCTTTTGCCTCTGTTTTGTAAAAAAATTGACTATGTAAAAAAAAATGATATATATATATATATATATATATATATATATTATATATTTTTAATACAATAGTGTCTTTCAACCTTCAATTCATACAAAAAAAAATTTCAAAACATAGCATGATGTCTATAATTCAGACTCACTGTGTATACAAAATAATAATTCAACCATCTCATCAAAAATCTCATGATAAATTCACTGCTTTTCTTCAAACATTCTTCATACTCTGTCCTCTGCTATGTAAAAATACAAAACCATGTCTAACTGTGTCTTCTAACTCTATTTTTCTCCACAAAATTTGTTTCGAATCCTTATACTGAGTGTGCTAATAAATTAAATCTATTACACAACTCGGTTAAAAACAAACTCACTGTGCAATTCGAATTAGAATTCTTCATTCTTTGTTTTCCATTTATTTCGAAATAGAAGACTGCATTTGAGGACATGTTTGAGCTTACCTTTCTTTACAATAATCCTTGTGATATTTTGTTGTGATCCTAGTGATCCTCTTCTAGTTTAACTGAGGTCTCTGTTTGTTTCAATCAGTTCCAAACTCATTAAAATCTTCACTCATTTATGCATTCAATCAATAAAATATTTAACTGTTTGACTGGTGGCAGTGTATTTATAAATGGTGTCAAGCATCCACGAGTGGTGTCAAAACAAAATTTAACGTAATGACAGTCTTTAAAAATCGAAATGGATGACTCCTTTTATAACTCTCAGTTTGTTTAAACAATCCTGAGATCTATTCATGCAACCATTCATTATTTTAAACAACAAAATCCATATTTACTTCTTACCTTCTCCTTCACGGGATTTCGCCTACTGATAGTGTGGTTGCTTGACAAGTTATCCAGATTTGTGGGATTTGAAAACTCCAGTTAACTCCCCTATCACTCTATTCCTCTTCTCTGCTATATTTTCTACCTTCTTCTCTGCGTTTTATCTCTTCTATTCCTCTCTCGACTTCTTCACTGTCTTCTCTCCAGTTCTGCGTTTTATTTTGTTTTCACACAGTTGTAAACATAGATGCGTGCTTTGACTGCATGCTCTCCCTCTATCAATGAGCCTTTGGAAGGCGATGATGGTGAAAACGCAGCGTAAATATCTCAGCAATGGTCGTTTCATGTCTTAGCAATGGCAGAGATCGTCTCATATGTTTTACATAGTGTTGTGTTATGGCGTTTGAAAATATTTTGACCGTTCACTAACCACCACCTGACCGGTTCATGCATGTCTTTTCCTTGACTTCCATGCTGGCTATGGTGTACATTTTGTCCTTTGTTTTATTCTTTATGCATCTCCTTTCACGCTTTGTTTTTATGACCATGTCTGCTTCCATATTCCGCATCATCTCCATGCGCCATCATACTGTCTGCTTCCATACTCCGCATTATTTCTATTTGCATATGCGCCATCATACTTCATCACCGTATTCTATCTCTTCGTTCCTCCACTGCTACATGCATTACAATCTCATCATAGCATATATCATCATTGTCATGCATCTTGTTTACCACCGCATCATTCTTTAGGTTAGTAATTGCATTCATTTGTTTGCATTATGATTTCACATTTTTCTCCATTACCTTAGCTCGTCAGCTTCTATGGTTGCGCTCGTCTTGCATTGTTTTGACATTAAAAATAGTTGCGCTATATCATATGATTTTTAAACTTTCGGTTTTGCTTTTTGTTATTTAATTTTTAAAAATTGACTACTGAAATAGTCACATTTTTTTAAAATTAAATATTTATAATAATACAAACCTGTGTTTGTTGTTTTGTAGGTCTTCCAAGGGTTTAATATTGAGCTTTTGTTTATGATTCTCTTTGTTTAGAAAAATAGGGTAGGATATGATATGGATAGGTTATGTAATGTTTTATTGAATAGTGGTATGGATATGAATGTGGATAGAATAGGACTAAAAATCATAGATAATGGAATGTAGATGAAAGCATAGGTGATAAAATGTAGATGAAATGTAGGTAATGTAGGTGACGTAGATGAAATGTAAGTAAAAATGCATAAGTAGTACTAAATTAGTCTTTACAATTGTAGAATATTTTTGAAAAAAATTAAAATTTTAAGAGCGATTGTTACTCATTGTACTTGTATTTCCTTTTGACGTTCATGATGATCGGCATTATGTTTATTGTTATGACAACTTTTGTAGATTGTATAGAGACTTTATTTCTTCTTGCATCTGATTTGATTTCGAATAATAATGTTCAGGTCCCGTCTGCAGGTTAAAATTTGACATTTTCAGGTCCCATCTGATATGATCTTTAGTTGATATAGCTTAGGTCCCTTCTGACATGTTAAATTTTCAGTCCCTTCTGGTGTAATTTGCAATAATGTTCAATATTAGAAAATTTCTTCTGTCGTAATGATTTAGGTCCCTTTCGGAATAATTTTTTTAATAACAATTTAGGTCCCTTCTGTAAATGTCAAATGATGTACCAGGTTCCTTTTTAATTGTAGTTCATATTTCTATCTTCCATTCGAATTTGCTGAAAACTAATTTCATAGTTGCATACCTTCCCCCAAAGTCAGATGATTTGACTTGTCCTCAAATCTACGATGTCTTGGGAGGTATATCCGAGAAAGAAAAAAAATAATAATAAATAAATAAATAAATAAATTTAAGTAAAGTAAAATGAAAACAAAAAGAGAATTCATGTTCGCCAAACTAGTTGGTTTATGACATGAATTCGAAAGTTCTGTATTGTACACGATTTCACGAATTTTCAAAACCAAACTCTTATTATTATTATTATTATCATTCTTATTCCTCTGGAATTATGGAAGGCATATTGCTATGCTACTCCATTAGTTCTAGATATGAATCCATCGAAACTTTTATCGAGAAAAATCCTTTTTCTTTATAGGCTTGCTATAAATTTTAAGCCTATGTCCATTGACGACAAAACGAAACATATGCTTCATAAATTGTTTTTATCTTGATAGCTCCATTTTCAAATGTTTCTTCAATATCATATGGCCCAAGCCAATGAGTTATATATTTTGCTTTTCTTTGAAATCTTTGAACTTGGAGTACAAAGGTGCTCAATCTCCTTTCGAAATACTTTATTCTTTCTTAACCGATCGTGCCATTTGATCCTTTGTTTGCTTGGACAGGAGATGTGTGTTCGATGCTTTCTATCATATCTCATCCAATTTGTTTAACTCCATAATTTTCCGTTTTTGTGCTCCATACCCATCCTCAATTCTGTCAAGAATAGAGTGTATGTATTTGAAATTCCCGTGGTATTCATATTCAAATGTTTCGTAGTCTCAATAGTCATAACATTGATAGCTGCTCCCAAGTCTATTAAAGTATTTGGCTTGAAAATTTGTTAATCGAAATGGTAACCATAGGAATTCTTGGATCAACATATTTTTCAATGACCGCATTTGTAGACATGAGACTTGATAGAATTCCAATTACCTGGATTGTAGGTGGATCCTTCTTTCTTCGCGATTTCTTAATTCACAATTCCTTTATTGTTTTTGCATATATCGGAATGTCCTTACTTGCACTGCAACAAAGGAATTTTAACATATGTGTTCTTCAATTCATCCAGAATATTAAATTTAGGCGAGATATTGGGAATATTCATGTTGTATCAATCTCTCTGGAAATGGTGGAGTTTGTGTCATAATAGATTTACCTCTCATAATTTTCTTTTTCTCGTTGAGATTGTTGACTTTGTTCTCCTTGCTCAATTTCTTCTTCAATTGTCTGAGGAGAATATTTTTTGTATCACCTTCCTAGGACCTTAGGTGGACATCTTCTATGGGAAGAATTGAATAAGTAGGATAATATGTTGCCTATTGCACATGATATGATGGTCTATCCACCTTATTACTTGGATTAGCTACCGGGTTGTGTTGGCGGTTGTGTTGGTCTAGGAGGTGGTTGATTAATGGGCGACTAAAGTTGCTAAGGTTGAGTTAACATTGGTTGGTTTTGAGATAGATATGGCATTGGTTGAGGTTGTTGGAATTGTTGATATTGAGGAAATGGTTGTGGAGGGTATGGTTGTTGATATAGATATTGCGAGGATACATATGTTGTGGTGGTTGGTTTCCATAACCATATACCCTCCAACCTTTGTACACGTGGGTTTTGATGTTGTTGTGGTGGCTAAGCCTGCCATGGCATTGGTGTGTTCCATGTATTTTGAGGAAATTGAAAATTTTGAGGGTTTTGTTGAGGGAATTGTAGAGGTATCGTTGGTTTCCAAGGTCTCCTAGGTGCCATATAGTAGAGAGAATCTACTCCTTACACTTCTTCTCCTTGAAATTCTTTTAATTTGGGAGCTTTTTTCTATTGCGTGATTTTTCGATGCAAAGTCCACACACTTGTATACCTTGCAAAGGAAATTCCCTGAGTGGACGTTTTGTCGACACTTTGGACAGAAAATTGCTAAGACTTCATCTTGATCCTCTTTCTTTTTCTTAGCTTTCAAAACATCTACTTGTGTTCCCAAAGTGCTTAAGAGATCCGTTTTCAAATTTTCTAACAGTGCTTCCAATTTCGGCTCTTATATCGCACTTACTTATCAGATTTGAAGGCTTTTGATAAAATATCTCACTTTCCACTCTTTGCTCTTCCCCTTGAGTATTTTTTGACATAATTCAACAATTTCTTCAAATGGTAAATTGAAATATCTCCTTTTTCCCATTACATTAAGAATGTCTAAATACTCATCTTTCGATATCCTTAAGAAAAAAATAGTGCGGATGGTATCGGGACTAAGAGAATGATGTTTGGATTTCTCGTAAATTATAAAGGAATATTTCCAAATATTCTTCCAAACTTTCGTCTTCTTGTTGCATCATTATGAAAATATCTTCTTTTGAGTCTCTAGACTGCGAGTAGTTTGATACTTTTTAAGAAATATTTTCTTCCTATCTTCCCAAGAAGCTATGGTATGTTCTCCTAATCCAATGAACCATTTTAAAGTTGTTGCTTTTCAATGTAGCAGGGAAAAAAGTCGAAGCTTGTGTGTGTCATCAATATATCCATAAGTTTTACACAAGATATCAAACTCAAACATGGATGCATCAGGATCTTATGTTCACATTCCATAGAAGTTAGGCAATACGAAGGTGGAATGTTTTTTCATTTTTATTTCTTCTCCTAATATTGCTCTCGCATCTAAAATAGGAAAAGCCAAAAGTAGTTTCTTGATCATTTTTTCTTTCTTGCTCATTTTCTTGTGTTCTTCTATTTTGATTTTCCCTTCTTGCTTCTTCCTTTATTTTTCTAAGTGCTTTTGCTCTTTTGTCTTCCTCCCTTTTTCTTTCTTCCTCAATTATTCTTCTTCTTCTCGTTTTATTCTCCATTTCCTTTGTTATCTTTCATATTCAAGTCTTTGTTCAAGAGTCATGTTTAGTCTAGTTGATCCTTCTCCTTCGATCATTTTTTTTCTCAGAGATATGTAGTGTTTCAAGATGTGGTTGACTTTGTATTTCTTCTACTACTTTGTATTTTTTTCCACTACTTTGATTTCTTCAAGGACAGAGTTGCTTTAGTTGTTCAAGAGTTGGTTTTTCTTGTGTCTTTTTGTTTCCATACAAAAGGAGGTTCTTTAGGTGATTTCTTTTTTCTTTACCTCTATGGCTAATGATTTGTCTTTCAACTAAAGTTAATCTTTGTCTGATCTTTGTTTTTCCTCTAACTCCTCTATAATAGGTCTTCCAAAGCAACTGATGTTGTTAGTCCTATGGATGAATGAGCTATTGGGTGGTTTTGTTTCACAAATCTACCTTTTTTTATCTCTCTCTAGGCATAAGAAAACATTACTTGAAAGAAAAAAACTATGCTTTTTGTTGTTTTTGGTGATTTTATATTATTATTATTATTTTAATCTTTTTTGTCTTCCTATTTTGACCGTTTGAAATATGCTTCTGGACAACGGTGCCAAAATGTTGGGTCAATTTACTCGTTGTAAAACTAACACAAGCATTTATTATCAATCCGGGTTAGTGGAACTTAGAAGTATCCCCAAAGTATATCAGTTTCAGTTGTGATCAAATTAGAAGATGGTTTATTAATAATATAAGGAAATGCATATTACAAATATAAATCTAACTTAAACAATTTCTAAATTCGAGATATGTAATTAGAAGCGAGAAGAATCTCCTAACTTAAAAGATTGGTTTGTCCTTCTCTAACAAAATTACCATATGAAATAGAAATCAAAAGCTACTTAACTAAACAATAGATTGAGATACATGAAGTAGTAATTGAAGAGGCTCTTCACCGAAGAGATCTCGATTGTCCTTCATCATACATTCATTTATCGACTCATGCTATTGTTAAAACAGAATTCGAGGAAAGCATGTAAAAGATGAATTCAAGTTTCTAGTTTCTTGATCAAATAGAAGAAGTATTTTAACTTAAAAAATGTGTTGACTCTTCATATGCGAGGATAGAAACAAGATTAAGATTCATCGGCAACCATATAAAAGCATATAAAAGCATCTAAAGGCATGTAAAGATGAATTCTAACCGAAGATCTTGATTAGATAGAAAGAATTTCTAACTTATACATTTGCTTGTCCTTTCATATGAAAGTTAAGAATGATCATTAGATTCATCAATACTCGTAAATAATCGGCATAAACAAATTAAAACATAAACAAGCTAATTCAGAAAATTGCGACTACAAAATAAACTAAGAAGTGCTAGCTCGGTGTGGGGGTCCTCCACCCTTGCCTCACACACTGAAGGTGAATTAAGAACTTAAAAACTTCAATCAATCAAGTCGAATTCATCCATCGGATCCAGCAAAATCTAGAAAATCCCACAAAATAAGAGTTTTGACCTAGTTTATAGGGATCCTCAATAAAGACTGGTCATGTTTGACCGCCTTTGGCCAAGGGCCTATGAAAGCTTGGTCCGACGTACAACAGGGTGAACTCTTATTCTTAATTCTCGAGCTTTCTAGAAACATATCCAACTCGAGCCCAAGTGTCCGCACATATGCAAACCATAAGGCTATTACGTGAATTTCGGATCGTTTGTCCAAAAATGCACTTAAATTTTCAATTTTTTACAAAAACATTTAATAATTGAAAAACATAATTTAAATACTTGTATTTGCATATTTTGGTAAATATAAGGTGGATATGATGGTGAATGGATGAATAATATGGCAAAATAAGATGTATTTCATAAACAAAAGAGATAAAAAACGAGGGCCAATGACTTCCCCCTAAACCGATGATCAAGCATGTCCTCATGCTTGCTTCTTCCTCTTTGACCTTCCGAGTGAGATGTTGATCCCATACCCGATCCTGAAACCTCATGTTGTGTTGTGTATAGAAGAGAATCCATGTCTTTGCCTTGTTCTTCCTTGTAGATGGAGGTCTTTACCTTTTGTTTCTCATATTTGGTCTTCCAGGGAATTTTTTCTCCTGAAGGCATCTAAATGCTTGTGTATAGAGAAAGATTGTTTTGGTTTTTTAACTTTCCCATTTCTTCACTTTGTCTTCTCATTTTATTTAATCTAATTTCTCATTAGTTGTCTTATAGGTTTCATTTTCCTCCTTCGAGTGCCTCTCCATGATTTTGCTTATCTCCGAGCTATCAGTTTTATTCTCTAACTCTGGAAAGGTTTTGATCTTCCTCCTTGGTATTTTTAGAAACTGAAGCATTTTCAACCTCATTATTTTCAAAATAGGAATATCCCATTTTGCACGGAGTTTTCATAACTTTCTTGTTGCATCCTCTCAAGGATTTCATTTTCCTGTTTTGTTAAAGGAGAGGTTCCTATGACTTGTACTTTTGGTTTTTCCTTTGAATGCTTATTTTTTCTATCTCTTGGAAATAGTAAAAAATGATGTTTCTTTCTCTAACATAATCGTCTCCTAATGTTTCTTTGACCTTGTTTTAGGATAAAGAGGTGAATGCACAATATTTCTTTTTTCCCTGTATAGGTTTAAGTTTGTTTTCAGTGACTTGTTCTACAAACTTATTTTCAACCAAGAAATCTTCCCAAACCATCCCCTTAACTTTCAACGGTAATCCACAAGGATTTTGATGAGCCCCGATGAATAATTTGAGCCTCTTTGGGTTTGGTCTCCGATTTTATACTCTCAATCATCTTCATCAAATTTTTGTAAAATAAATAGGGTAGATTGATCCTTATATCTCCTTTGATATGTTGTAGTAACTCGACATGATAAAGGTGTACTATACTATATCTATTGTCACAAGTGAAGAACTTTCTGAATTATCAATACTAGCTCATACCCATGGTTCATTGAACCACTCCCTTCGGATCCCCTTTGACCTATCAAAAGCACCCTTCCCTGTTTTTTATCCAAGAAAAAATGTCCAACCCTTCTCTTTGAAATGTAATCCCTTGTGGTATAATTCACCTGAAAGATGGCAAGTCTAAAGCCTCGTAAATATATTCTGAGTCAAAGGGATATCTAGACTACCCACCTTGGTTTCATCCTATTTGTAATTGTTTATAAATTCTCTTGTGACATCCTCATTGTACCCCTTGAATTTTTGAAGAAATCCTAATAAACCCCGACTGGTAGAGTTTCTCAATTGTTTCCCTACTCCAATGTTTAATTTGGAAGCCTTTGGGTTATGCTCTTGAAGCCATTTGGTTTGAAAACCATTTTATATAACCATCTACTTTGTCATTAACTTTATCTTTGTAAACAACAATTCAAGTAGTAGATGTAATCATAGTTGTAGGCTTACCTTTTGTTTTATTGCCCTTGTCAATCAATCCTCTATTTTTCTTTTGAAAAATGTGAGCTTACTTGTTTTCAAATAAACAAAAGAATTGATAGAGAGGTTTTTAAGAAAACATAAAAAATGAAGGTTTCTATTATACTATTCTCCATTTGATTCTTTATCTTCTTTAAAAACAATCCTCTGCCTACTGTTTTGTAAAAAAATTATTATGTAAAACAAAATTGAATTTTTCTTTTTATATACAACGAGTGTCTTTCACCCTTCAATTTCATACAAAAATTCTTTTTCAAAAAATAACATGATGTCTATAATTCAGACTCACTTGTATAAACAAAAATAATAATTCAACCATCTCATCAAAAAATCTCATGATAAATTCACTACTTTTCTTCAAACATTCTTCATACTCTTTGTCCTCTGCTATGTAAAAAATACAAAACCATGTCTAAACCGTGTCTTCTAACTCCATTTTTTCTCCACAAATTATGTTTCTAATCCTTATACTAAGTGTGCTAATATAATAAATCTATTCACTAACTCGAGTTAAAAAACAAACTCATTTCGTACAATTCGAATTAGAGTTCTTCATTCTTTGTTTTCCATTTATTTCGAAATAGAAGACTACATGTGAGGATGTGTTTGAGCTTACCTTTCTTTGCAATAATCCTTGTGATCTTCTGCTATGATCCTCGTGATGCTCTTCTAGTTTAACTAAGGTCTTTTTTTGTTTCAATTAGTGCCAATCTCATTAAAATCTTCACTCATTTACGCACTTAATCAACAAAAGATTTAATCTGTTTGATCGTAGCGGAGTATTTATGAATGGTGTCAAGCGTTTATTGGTGGTGTCAAAACAAAATTTAACATAATGACGATCTTTTAAAAAATCGAAATGGATGACTCCTTTTATAACTCTCAGTTTGTTTAAACAATCCCGAGATCTATTCATGCAACCATTCGTTGTTTTTAAAACAAACCAAATCCACATTTACTTCTTACCTTCTCCTTCACTGATTTCGCCTCCCGATAGCGTTACAATTGCTTTGACAATTTCTCCAGGATTTGTGGGCACTGAATACCCAGGTTAACTCCCTTAATCACCGTCTGTTCGTCTTACGCTGTATATTTTCTACCTCTCTTCTCTATGTTTTATCTCTGTATTCCTTTCTTGGCTTTCTTCATTGTCTTCTCTCCCGAGCTTTTTAGGATGTTTTATTTTTTGTTTTCACGTGGTTGAAAAACATAGATGCGTCGCTTTGACTACATGCTCTCCCTCTCTCGTCGATCCTTTCGAAGGCGACGATGCAGAAACATCGCAGTAAATATCTCGGCAATGGTCGTTTCGTGTCTTAGCCATGGCGGAGATGGTCTCGTATGTTTTACACGGTGTTGTGTTATGGCATTTGAAAATATTTTGACCGTTCACCAACCACTATTTGACCTCCAGGCCCATACATGTACACTTTCCTCGGCCTGTCATGTTGGCCATGGTGTGTACATCTAGCCCCTGTGTTTTATTCATTATGCATCTCCTTTCACACTTTGTTTTTATGACCATGTCACAGCTTTCCATACCTGCGTACCTCCATCTCCATGTGCCATCATATTTTACTCGCTTCCATACCTCACATTATTTCCATTTGCATATGCGCTGCATCACACTCTCATTATTGTATTCTATCTCTCGTTCCTCCACCGCCGCATGCGCCACAATCTCACCACAGCATAGTCATATATCATCTATTCGTCAGTCCATGTTTTTTATCAAATCGCATAATTCTTTAGGTTAGTAATTGCATTCATTTGTTTGCATTATGATTTCACATTTTGCTCCAATACCTTAGCTCGTCACCTTTGTTTACGAATTCAGGTTATGGAGTATTATATTAAACTTTCAACTTTCGAATGCTGTCAGAAAATCTGGTTACATTGAGGATGTCTCAAATCCCGTTGCACCTCACCGCCAAGGTTGAGCATGCGGCAAAAAGCTTGGAGACTTCCTCCTTGATGAGGTAACTATAGATTCACTTTCGCGAGATTTTCCCCAACTTGAAGATACATACAAATTGATTTGAGAGTAAGCAGTAATGCATGACAACAACGGGCCTTATGGAATGGATTCCGTGATTCTTCTTCCATCTTTCATCTTGACGAGCGAGAGAGGGAGGGCAGCTTTGTTGTGGCTTCCAAGTCCGCCTCTTTTATTATGAGTTCTCGGCACATGAAAGTAATGCAACTTCGAGAAAGAGTTTTCCAAGCACTGATGCTCGCTGCTCCGGCCTTTGCAAGTTTTAGGTCCAAAGGCTGGAGGTGGAGCACTCATTGCGTTTATGACGATCTAGGAATCGCCTAACAACATTTAGCTTCAATTATGTTTAACCTTTTGAGAAGAAGCTTGAGACCTTGAAAGAGAGCCAAAGCTCTCGTGCTTGGATGCGTCAAGCGAGAGACCTAGCCCCCGCGCAAAAGAATGAATTTTTCAACTTTGCTTTACAGCAACGCCTCTTGCACCCGCCTTTGCCGGATTTCCCTTTTCTACCCCATCAGAGGAGTGTCTTTGAATGTGGATGTAAGCCGACCTTGAAAGTCCTGTTTCGAGATTTTCTTATTTGCTGACTCTTTGGGAGGAGGGATGTTCCCAGCTGGCACATGCTGAAATTGAAAATCAAGAAAAGAAACCCCAAGCAATGTCCTTTGTCGCGAGATTAGAACTCGTCTTTTAAATCAATCAAGCACTCTTTTAGGTGACACTTTAATCTTGATTTCTAATGCCCTGTGATTATGTTCGCATTTCCAAGACTCGTCGAGTGAGTCGAGCGGACCGCCGTGGCCACACCTTTGGGAGGGACGTGACCATGCAACTTTGATTATCCGGGTTTTTGGGTGGAGGACCGGGATTACCCTTTGTTCGCCCATTTTAGAAAATAGATCGATGAGTGGAGCAAGGAGCGAAATCTTTGCCGATCCGTAGTGTGAATGAAGGTGGACCAAATACGTAGATAGAGAAAGCCGCATTCAAGCATTAAGTGGACGGCCTCTCTGCATTTTCATTACCGACAAACATTTGAGAGGGCCATGGAACCCTTTCTTCTCGCGGGATGTCACACGTGAGGATTTTTCCATGACATAGAAGCGAGCAAAGAAGTCAACTTTGGGCCACGAAGGAAAACACCGTGCAACGTTGACGTGCCGGGTCGTTTGGGTCGGAGACGAAAGGTCTCTCTCGCGGCTTCAGCATATACCATGGGACGACGTCAGACCTCTCGATATTCGGCAGACCTCTCGAATCTCTTTTTCATATGTGCGAAGGTGCCAAACCATGAAGGAGAACAAGCAGCGTCGGGCCATTCATTATGTGCAGGTGATCCCAGGCACGGCTAATGCGAGCTCCCGTGCCGCTCCAATCGGAATCGCTCCACGGCGAGATATCCCACAATGAGCGCGGCCCACTCTCCTTCCATCCGGCAGGCAGAAGCGTCTCTAATGGGGGCTCTGTCTTCAATGGGATCCATATTCATAATTTTTGTCTATCCATATGTTAACCTTACCGTTTCCGGAATCCGGAAAGTGCGCACTGACTAGAGGAGCAGCTTTAGCATACAATTTGAGGAAAAATCGAGTGCTAGGCGAGACGGATCGAGTTGTCCCGAGAAACGAGCTGCAGAACGAGGACGGCATATTTTTTCCCGAGAGCCACTGAGCGACCGACTTGGGTGCGATGATTCTTCCAAATTGTTATCTTTCAAGCTCCCACAGCTATAATGCTCGCGACAAAGGTTTTTGAAATTCAAACCACCCTCCCACAATGGCTTGGAGATGGTTTCCTACCCACAAGGGGAAGTTTGTTTTCATTCCGTTTGCCTCCCTTCCAAAAGAACCTCCGAGATGTACTCCTCCATTTTTTTAAGATGCTTGCCGGAGCAAGTTGCGCTCACGAAATTGAAATAGCGCTAGTGACATGTTACAGTAGGATAGATTTTGCTCATGTTGAGGCGGGGTATCTGGCTTGGATCACTGTCTTGAATTTCTTTCAAGTTGTGGAAGGCGAGCCCTTACTTACGCATATTTTATGATAAACGGGGAGGCCCAGAGTATTTGAAAGAGGTCCAAGAAGAGGAGGCTACAAAGGTGCTTCCGGACATCTAGAACAAAGGAGAGCAATCCGAGCGATGTGTTCCAACCGTGAGATGTGACATTTTTTCTTGTTTAAGTACGCTTCCCGAGCTCGTCACGAAATCTCACCTAGAAACTCGCTTTTTAAATTTTATGGGCCGAGAAAGAGTAAGCGGCTCCCAACAATAGGGTGTCATCTGCCAGATAGGGCGTGATTTATGTTTTTGACTCTTGCTATACACGATCCATTAATATCTTGATCTTGCATCTTGTCTAAAAGAAAAGCTCGAGGACGAGGTTTGGATGACAAAGCCGCAGAGGGAGAGTGGACACCCTGCCTTTAAGCCCTCTCGAAGCTTTAAAGAGATTCAAAGGTGGATCTGCCATTTACTAGAGGTGCTATCCATGGCTCGAGATGCATGCCCGGGTCCATTTAATGGGAGTTTACTCCAAAACCAAACTTTCTGCATGACTTTTAGCAGACGTCGTCGATTTTACTCGATCGAAAAGAATTTGCTAATTCGAGTTTGATAAACCACACCTCGTTCATTTCGATGCGGACTTGAGTGAATTGCCTCTTCGAACAAGGGTGAAGTCGTCCATGATACTGCTTGCCTTGGATGAAGCCTCCTTGGTTCTCCTCGGAATGATTTTGGGAAGGATGAGCTTCGGGCCTATTTGAAATTACTCTGGTGATTAGCTTGTACCACAGATGTGCATAGGAGATCGGACGGAATGCTGATTGAAATCGTTGGCGCCTTTCTCATGGGGATGAGGGCCAAGAAAAGCGTGAGTTTGTCTCGCCCTCAGGATTTTCTGACCATCTCTGGGATTTTTGGACCATTTTGAATAGGTCCTTTTCCAACTATCGACTTGACAAACTTGTAGGAACCGGCAACAGCCGACGTCCGGTCCGGGCCTTATCCGCATCTACATGGCAAAGAGGGCATTTTTAACTTCTTTTTGGAAACTTTTGGCCTGCAAAGGATCTCATTTCATACTGAGGGAAGAGATTGAAGATGGAACAATGTCTAGCAGTCCCCGAATATTGGTCCGTATCCGTGTCCCACTCACCTATACAAGAGTTTTGGAAAATGAGCAGTGTTGCTTTCTCGATGTCCCTCAAATTCCTCGTGGGTAACGCTATCCTCCTTGATCTCATATATCGTGTTGAAGCACCTCTCGGCTCGGGCTTGTTTATGGAAGAAAGAAGAATTTCACGATCCCTCGCTTTGAGCCCAAAGATTTCGAGATTTTAATCTCGAGTATTTCTTTTTACACGCGCATGGTGCCTTAGGAAGACTCTGACTGCAGGCGAGACCTCTCTGATCTCGAAGCTCCCTCCCGTGACTATCTGCGTTCTCCATTTGAAGTTGATGAGAGCTAGAGCAGCTTTGATGGCTCCTCTGCGAGCGCGAGTGATCGGCAGTTTTGGCCCACTCGCTTTTAGAGCTCCTTTCACCCTCTCTGGCGCTTTTCCTCCCTATTGTGACAGAGAAGGAGATCCTTTCGGCAGGCTATCACGACAGTCCTTGACTAAATGCATGAAATGCGGCTCCTTGACGCGGTGGACCAAATACGAAAGGAATGGGGCCTAGATCTAGATGGGACATGAGCGGCTACATGGGCTTTATGGTCCGAGATGCCTTTGCTGGTGAGAATGTGCATTCTAGGTTCCTAACTCCTAGTAATAGAAAGGAGCTTTTGGATGAAAAATCTATCTAATGCAGCGGAAATATGACGACCGCCTGCTTTTGTTATGACTCAAGAGTATCTCACGGAGGGAAGGTTTGATATCCAAAGCAACTCCCCATTCCTCGCATAAGATCCTCCGCCCATTTCCGCTTGCCGGATCTCGGACTGTGGTGCCTCCTCTCTTTTCGGACGAGTGAAGAGTGAGGCTGAGATCTCCGAGCGACAATTACATTTTCCCGAGCCTGCAGAGTACGCTGCGCCTTTATAGAATCCCGAAGCGGTCCTCCCCAACATTGGTACTCGGAGAGAGTAAACATTGAAAAGGGATCTCGTGTCCGGATTCTCACATTTAAGCAAAGCAACCAATGAGTGTTGCTAGCTCATGAGATGACTTTGCGCAAATCTGGCCGGCATTCCACAGAGTGCAGACCCTCCCGAGGCACTCCCACAGCACGATTTCTCCTTTGCTTCGCTTTTGATCCAAAGCTTTCTTGACAGGCATGCGGGAAGAGCCGCGTCTTCCGCCTTGGCTCCCCCGGCGAGAGAGTATGTCCGGGAGATTCTGTTCTAGTCAAAGCTCTCCAATGGCTTCTTCCTTAACTTTTGCTCCCCATACTCTGCCAGCTCCGGGAGATGACCTTCATTATTTATGCCTTTCGATGGGCCTCCCTGGGAGCCTCGAGGGCCGATTTTTCATCATCCAGACCGTGGAGGCTGGCGCTTTTTCCGCAGTTGGCCGGCCGCCTTATAGCCTGTCTCAGCAGTCCCCGCTCTCTCTTTTTCCTGTCGCTGCGACCTCTTGTGGATCTCATCACCGAGGCTTGAGACTCCTCCTATTTCTCTCTTCCTCCTCCGACTTCCGGTCCATTTCAAGCCCTTCTTCCTCATCTTCTAACTCATGCCTTTGGGATCTTCGCACTTGTTCCTTTAGGGAGGCTTCGAGGGAGTGCCTACTATGCTCGGAGAACATGGGTTTTGCGGTCTCGATCTCCCGATAGTCGCTTTTCGTTCTTGGCTCAGGCGTAGATCGAACTTATTTTCTTACAGCCTTTTTGGGAGTGCCCAGCATTGGCCCGTAAGAGGGCCTTTTCCATTGGGTCGTTTCGGTGCAGCCTTGTGATTGATGCTTGCACGCCTTGACTCGGTCTCCAACCCTCTTTCGTTTCCTTTCTCCGCTGCGCGTTGGATGGACGGTTTCGCAGCAAAGTGTCCATGAACATGGCATTTCCGCGCATTTGAATGGAAAGCCGCTCATAATCCAAGATGCAACGCGTACGTAGATCCAATGGCCGCAGGCATTGATTTTGGATTGCCTGCGGGAGGCCCACCCAGATCTGCCTCTACGTGTATTCTAGCACGAGCCATACTGGTCCTTGTTGTTTCACCGACTCATGCAATTTCCCAAGAGCATTGCCGATGTGTTTTCAAGGTCAGTCCCAGCTCAAAGAATGAACTCGGGAGATTCGGGAGCCTGAACTCTGCACCGCATGCCTTGGGAACATCGAGCTCGCCGGATCAAAATCTAGAGAGAGTCCATTTGTTCGGATAGAGGACGATGGCCCAAGTTGAAATATGGCTCATTTTGGAAGATCAAATCTTTGTCTTCTTTGGAAGAGAAATTCGAAGAGGAAGACCCTCGCGAGAAAGTAAGATGTAACACTTGCTTGATCGTGAGGAGCTCAGCTTTACGTTGACCCATTGCTCGAAAGAGTTTTCGGGAGAAGGCCAAAGCCCCATGGGTCGGCCAATGAGACCACGATCGACCGCACAAAGCTACTTGGATGGGATCACGGGAGGCAAAGAGCTCACGGGATATCTTCGAGCTTCTTAACGAATTTAGACATGCTTCACTTTTTCTTCGGGGGCAAACCAGTCGGGCCGGGTTAAACGCATCGAGCCAGGAAAGAAGAAAGGCGACAATGGGGGCTCACCCAGAGAGAGCCACTCGCGATCTCCATGGACCGGAGCCTCAGAGCGGGCCGCCAGAGTAGGGAGCAGCCCGACTGCTCGCCGCAACTTGACCTAGCACGCGCAGCAAACTGAAGCACGCATGGCGTCTTTTTTGTTTCACCTTAGCTCGTCACCTTTTATGATTGCGCTCATTTTTCATTGGCTTTTGACATTGCAGATAGTTGTGCTATATCATATGACTTTTAAACTTTAGGTTTTTTGCTTTTGTTATTTAATTTTTTAAAAAATATCGACTAATGAAATAGTCACATTTTTTTTAAATTAAATAGTTTATAATAATACTAACCTTTGTTTGTTGTTTTTGTAGGTCTTCCAAGGGTTTAATACTGACCTTTTGTTTATGATTCTCTTTGTTTAGAAAAATAGGGTAGGGATTGATATGGATAGGTTATGTAATGTTTTATTGAATAGTGGTATGGATATTAATGTGGATAGAATAGGGCTAAAAATCATAGATAATAGAATGTAGATGAAAGCATAGGTGATAAAATGTAGATGAAATGTAGGTAATGTAGGTGATTTAGATGAAACGAAGGTAAAAAATGCATAACTAGTACTAAATTAGTCTTTAAAATCCTAGAATATTTTTCGATTGAAATTTTAAGAGCGATTTTTACTCACCTGCTTCTTCTATTCCCTTTTGACATTCATGATGATCGACATTGTGTTTATTGTTACGACGACTTTTGTAGACTGATATCGAGACTTTATTTCTTCTTGCATCCGATTTGATTTAGAATAATAATGTTTAGGTCCCGTCTAGCAGTTAAAATTTGACATTTTCGAGTCCCATCTAATATGATCTTTAGTTGATATAGCTCGGGTCCCTTACACATGTTAAATTTTCAGGTCACTTCGGCGTAATTTGCAATAATGTTCAACATTTGAAAATTTCTTCCGTCGTTATGATTCGAGTCCTTTTCGAATAATTTTCTCAATAAAAAATTCGGTGTCCATTTTGTAAATGCTCGAATGATGTACCAGGTTCCTTTTTTAATTGTAGTTCATATCTATCTTCCATTCATTCGATGAAAACTATTTTCATAGTATGCACCTTCCCCCAAACTGATGATTTGACTTGTCCTCAAATCTGCGATGTCTTGGAGAGTATATGCACAAAAAAAATTAAGTAAAAAGTAAAATGAAAACAAAAAAGAGAATTCATGTTCGCCAAACTAGTTGGTTTTCCGACATGAATTCGAGTTTGTATTGTGCTAGTTTCGGATTTTCACAACCAAACTCTTTATTATATTTTATATTTTTATTTTTATTTTTGTTATTTATCATTCTTATTCCTACGGAATTATGGAAGGCATTTTTCTATGTTGCTCCATTAGTTCCGGATATGAATCCATCGAAATTTTTTCTGTCGAAAAATCCTCTTTATTTATAGGCTTGCTGTAAATTTTAAGCCTATGTACATTGACGTACAAACGAAATAGATGCTTCATCAATTGTTTTTAAATCTTGATTGACTCCATTGTCGAAATATTTCTTCAATCTCATATGGCCCAAGCCAATGAGTCGTAAATATTTTTCTTTGAAATCTTTGAACTTGGAATCAAACAAGAGTGCCCAATCTCCTCTTTTGAAATACTTTATTCTTTATTAATCAATCATGTCATTTTGATCCTTTGTTCTTGGACAAGATATGTGTGTTCAAATGCTTGCTGTCGTATCTCATCCAATTTGTTTAACTCCATAAGTGTCTCGTTGTTGTGCCTCGGACAATTCCATCCGTAACCCTGCTGCTAGCTATATGTATGTATTTGAAATTCTATGGGTAATAAGAATTCTTTTCCATACACTAACTAATATGGATTGAACCCGAGTCTGTGTTTTTCCAAGTTATCCTATGTATGCCCATAGTGCATCTCTCAACTCTTCTTAGCTAGTATTTTTTGTTCATTTTTTTACGGTCTTCGTCATGATGTTTTCTAAGACTTTGTTTGTTGATTCCACTTGTCCATTTTGCTTGACAGATGATACGGTGTTGATTCCGATGTTTGATATTTTATTTCTCCGTAAGATCTCGGAACAAGTTTTGACGTGAATTGTGTGCCTTGGTCGGTCACTATCTATCTCGGAACTCCATATCTTGCAAAATATCTCTTCAAATAAGAAAGACACAATAGTATCTTCTATTTCGTGCTACTGCCTTTTGCCTCCACCCATTTAAGTTACATAATCTGTACATATTAGGATGTACTTCTTTCCATTGGATGGGGGGTTGATTGGTCCCAGGAAATCTAAAGTCCACTGTTCAAATGGTTCAATCAATACTTGTGGCTTTAATGGCATTTCATCTGATGCCATTGGTCTACCAATTCTTTGGCAACTGTCAAATCTTTTCAGATAGGCTTTGGAGTCTTTGAAGACGGATGGCCAGTAGTAGCCAAGTTTCAACACTTTGTATGTTGTCATCTTATCTGCAAAATGACCACCACATGGTTCGTCGTGACATGCTTTCAAAATTTCAATAATCTCATGGTCTCAAACACATTTTCTAATTATTAGACTAGCATAATATAAAATAGATCTCCATTGACCCAACTATATCTAGTACTTTCTCTAATTATTCTTCTTTTCTGTTTGTTTGTGTAATGAGATGGTAGGATGCCAAATGATAAATAGTTAGTTATATCTGCAAACCATGGAGTTTTGACATTTATAGCAAATAGATGTTCATCTGGAGAATTATCTGATACTGGATTTGGATCACCAGGTGAATGTAGTCTTGATAGAAAGTCTGCAACTTGATTCTCTTTGCCTGGTCGATGTTGTACAATAATGTTAAATTCTTGCATTAATAACAACCATCTAGTTATTCTGTCATTTGTGATTGATTTGCTCATTAAATATTTTATGGCCGAATGATCTGTGTGGATATAAACTTGATAACCTGTTATATAATGTCGAAATTTATTGATTGCATGTACTACAACTAACATTTCTTTTTCTGTAACAGTGTAGTTCAATTCTGCCGGTGTTAAGTTTTTTCTTATGAAATATATGGCATAATTAAACCGATTCTCTTTTTGTCCAAGTGATGATCCAACAGCTATATCAAATGCATCAATTGAAATGTGAAATGGCAGAGACCAATTAGGTTCTAGAAGAATGGGTGCAATTGAAAATTTTTCTTTTAATTTTTCAAATGCATTTTGACAATTATTTGTCCATTGGAATTCCACCTTTCGCAGGCAACTTGAATAATGGCAAAGCTATTTTACTGAAATTTTCAATAAATTTTCTATAGTAGCCTGCATAACCGAAGAAACTTCTAACTTCTTTTTGTGTTGTAGGTGGTGTTAAATTCACAATGACTTGAATTTTTGCTGGGTCCACCTTAATTCCCGAAGAAGAAATATGGTGTCCCAACACTATCCCCTTAGTGAACATCATAAAACATTTTTCATTACTGAGTGATAGATTTGTCTCTATGCATCTTTTTAACAATTTTTGAATATTTTGTAAGCAATTATCATATGTTGTACCATACACAGTGAAATCATCCATGTAAACTTCTACACACTCATGGATCAAATCAACAAATATTGCAAGAACTTCTCTCTGAAAGGTAAGAGGTGCATTACATAAACCAAAGGGTAATATATTGTATGCATATGTTCCCCATGGGCATGTGAATGTTGTCTTATCTTGATCTTCTAATGCTATATTTATCTGATTATATCCGCTAAATCCATCCAGAAATGAAAATAACTTCTTTCCAGCTAATGAATCTAACACTTGATCAATAAATGGTAAAGGAAAGTGGTCTTTTAATGTAGCTTTGTTGAGTTCTATGTAATCCAAACAAATTCTCCATTTTCCATTTTTCTTAGGTATTACAACTAAGGGTGAAACCCATTGACTATCTGAAATAGGATAGATAAATCCGACTTGTAATAGTTTTTATGTAATTCTTCTTTCACTATTTCCTTCATCATGGGGTTCATCCTTCTTTATGGTTGCCTTACAGGTTTAATTTGATCATCAGTGTAAATGTGATGGATACATGTTTTTGGATGAATTCACTGCATGTCTGTGTAATCCCAGGCAAAAGCTTTTGAATATTTTTGTAACAATGTTATTATATTTTCCTCTTGTGATGATTGTAAGTTATTACTAATATTCAAATGTCTCTCAGGACTGATCTCAATGATTTTTCTGTTTGAATTGGTAATTGAATTTATAGGAAAGATGCTTTCGAATGTATTTTGCAATGATTGTATAGTGCAATTTTCCTGAAAACATTCATTTAAAAGTTAACTAGCAGCTTCATATTAAGTTACTCTAAGTTTCTCTGAAATATTTGGTTCAGAGATGAATAGATCTAATAAGTCCTCATTTTATTCCTCCTCTCTAAAATTATAAACTTGATTAAGATTAAGAACATATTGAAGTTCTTATGGTTCTTCTCCATCAAGCCATGATAATAAAGAAGGAGATTGAGCATGATGATATAATGTAACATGTTTTCTTTCATCTCCATGTGCAATAATCATACTTCCTGACCTGCATCTAATGTAAGCATCTGCAGTGGCTAACCATGGTCTACCTAATATTAAGGGATACCCTCCTAAATTTGTTTTTGGCTGTAAAATCAAGAAGTCTACAGGATACTCCCATGAATCCAGTGAGACAATGATATCTTCCAATATACCTTATGGTACAACCTTAGATCTATCTGCAAGTTCTAAAACTGTAGTAGTAGGTCTAATGTTGTTCAGATTCAAATGTTTCATAGTCTCTGTAGTCATAACATTGATAGCTGCTCCCAAGTCTATTAAAGTATTTGGCACTAAAAATTTGTTAATCGAAATGGTAACCATAGGGATTCTTGGATCAACATAATTTTCAATGGCTGTGTTTGTAGACATGAGACTAGCTAAACTTTCAATTACCTGGATTGTAGGTGGATCCTTCTTTCTTCTGCCATATTTCTTAATGCATAATTCCTTTATTGTTTTTGCATATATCAGAATATCTTTAATTGCTTGCAACAAAGGAATTTTGACATATGTGTTCCTCAATTCATCAAAAATATTAAATTCAGGCAGATATATTGGAATATTCTGTTGTATCAATCTCTCTGGATATGGTGGAGTTTGTGTTTTAATAGATTTACATTTCTGCATTTGCTTTGTGTTTTAATAGATTTAACATACTTTTCAATTTTTTCTTCAATTATCGAAGGAGAATATATCTGTAACACCTTCCCAGACCTTAGGTGGAAATCTTGTATGGGAAGAATTGAATAAGTAGGATAATATGTTGCCTCTTCCACATGATATGCTGGTATATCCACCTTGTTACTTGGATTAGCTACTGGCTGAGCTGGAAATTGTGTTGGTTTAGGAGGTGGTTGGTTAGTGGGCAACTGAAGTTGTTGCGGTTGAGTTAGCATTGGTTGGTTTTGAGGTAGATATGGCATTGGTTGATGTTGATTGGATTGTTGATATTGAGGAAATGGTTGTGGAGGGTATGGTTGTTGATATTGATACTGCTGAGGATACATATGCTGTGGTGGTTGGTTTCCATAACCATATCCCCTCCAACCTTGTGCAGGTTGGTTTTGATATTGTTGTGGTGGCCTAGCCTACCATGGCATTGGTGTATTCCATGTATTTTGAGGATATTAAAAATTTTGGGGGTTTTGTTGAGGGAATTGTTGAGGCATCCTTGGTTACCAGGGTCTCCTTGGTGCCATATAGTAGAGAGAATCTACTCCTTGCACTTCTTCTCCTTGCAATTCTTTTAATCTGGGACATTTTTATGTTGCATGATTTTCTGTGCATAGTCCACACACTTGTATACCTTGCAAAGGACATTCCCTGAGTGGATGTTTTTGTCTACACTTTGGACATAAAATTTCTAAGATTTCATCTTGCTCTTCTTTCTTTTTATTAGCTTTCAAGACATCTACTTGTGATCCCAAAGTTCTTAAGAGATCTATTTTGAAGTTTTCTAATAAACTTCCTATCTCTTCTCTTGTTACCACACTTGCTGTAGATTTGGAAGATTTTGATGAAATATCTCTTTTTCCACTCTTTGTTGTTCTCCTAGAGTATTTCTGACATAGTTCAACAATTTCCTCAAATGGTAAATTAGAGATATCTCCTTTTCCCATCACATTAAGGATGTTTAAATACTCATCTCTAATACCCTTAAGAAAAATGGTGCGGATGGTATCTGGACTAAGAGAATGATGTTTGGATTTCTTTAAATTATAAAGGAATCTTTCCAAATATTCTTCCAAACTTTCATCTTCTTGTTGTGTCATTCTGAAAATGTCTTCTTTTGAGTCTCTAGCCCTGCAGTAAGCTTGATACTTTTTAAGAAAACATTTCTTCATATCATCCCAAGAAGAAATTGTATGTTCTCATAATCCCATGAACTATTTCAAGGTTGCTGCTTTCAAAGTAGCAGGAAAAAGTCGAAGCTAGTGTGTGTCATCAATATATCCATAAGTTCTACACAAGATATCAAACTCAAACATGAATGCATCAGGATCTTCTATTGACATTCCATAGAAGTTAGGCAATATGGAAGGTGGAATGTTTTTCATTTTTATTTCTTCTCCTAATATTTCTCTTGCATCTAAGATAGGAAAGCCGAAAGTAGTTTCCTGATCATTGTTAATTTCTTGCTCATTTTCTTGTGTTCTTCTATTTTGATTTTCTCTTCTTGCTTCTTCCTCTATATTTCTAAGTGCTTCAGCTCTTTTGTCTTCTTTGCCTTTCTTTCTGCCTCAATTCTTCTTTCTTCCTCTCGTTGTCTTTGCCATTCCCTTTGTTGTCTTTCATATTCAAGTCTCTGTTCAGGAGTCATGTTTATTCTAGTTGATCCTTCTCCTTCTTCAGCCATTTATTGTTCAGAGATGTGTAGTGTTTCAATAAGTGGTTGATTTGGTATTTATTCCACTACTTTGATTTCTTCAAGGACAGGTTGCTCTAGTTGTTCAACAATTGGTTTTCTTCTGTATTTTTGTTTCCATACGGAAGGAGGTTCTTTAGGTGATTGTTTTTTCTCTACCTCTAAGGCTAGCAAGATTTGTCTTTCAACTAAAGTTAATTTCTGTCTTGATCTCCGTTTTCCCTCTAACTCCTCTATAGTAGGTCTTCCAGCAACTGGTGTTGTTAGTACTGTGGATGAATGAGCTGTTGGGGGGTTTTGTTTCACGAATCTACCCTTCTGATCTCTATTTCTAGGCATAAGAAAACATTTCTTGAAAGAAAAAGTATGTTTTTGTTGTTTTTGGTGATTTTATATATATATATTTTTATCTTTTTGTCTTCCTATTTGACTGTTTTGAAATATGCTTCCCCGACAACGAAATGTTGGGTCAATTTACTGTTGTAAACTAACGCAAGTATTTATTATCAATCTGGGCTTATGGAACTTAGAAGCATCCCCAAAGTATATGGGTTTCAGTTAAGATCAATTTAGAAGATGGTTCATTAATGATTAGGGAAATGCATATTACAAATATAAATCTAACTTAAACAATTTCTAAACTCAAGTGTGCAATCAGAAGCAGAAGAATCTCCTAACTTAAGAGATTTGTTTGTCCTTCTCTAAAAAGATTACCTCATGAATTAGAAATCAAAAACTACTTAATTAAACAATATATTAAGATACATGAAGCAATAATTGAAGAGGCTCTTCATTGAAGAGGTCCTGTCCTGGTTGTCCTTCATCATATATTCATTTATCAGTAATGCTATTGTTAGAAGCAGGAATTCAGAAAAGCATGTAAAAGCATGAAAAGATGATTTCTAACTGAAGATCTTGATTAGATAGAAAGAATGTCTAACTTAAACATTTGTTTGTCTTTTCATATGAAAAATAAGAATGACCATTAGTTTCATCGATATTCAGAAATAATCAACATAAACAAGTTAAGCATAAGCAAACTAATTCAGAAATTGCAGCTACAAATAAACTAAGAAGTGCACTTAGCTCGGTGTGGGGGTCCTCCACCCTTGCCTCGCACACTGAAAGTGTTTTCAGCTACTTAAAACTTCAATCAATCAACCAACATATAACATAAGAAAATAGGATAGAACAGATCTTCAATTTGTCTCCAAAGTCTCAGAAATAATAATGTTAAGTCATACAAGTTCTACATATCAATGCCTTCAAAGTTTGAGGCTTAAATAGATAAATTATCTAACAAATTCATCTAAAATAGCTCCTATATTCATGACTATCCTTATCTTATCCAATCAAGTCGAATTCATCCATCAGATCCATCAAAATCTAGAAAATCCCACAAAATAAGAATTTTGACCTAGTTTCTAAGGATCCTCCATAAAGACAAGTCCTGTTTGACCTCCTTTGACCGGGGCTTTTAAAGCTCGGTTTGAATGTAACAACACGTGTACACGTATTCTTAGTTCCCAAGCCTTCTATAAATATATCCAGCTTGAGCCCAAGTGTCCTATAATATGCAAACCATGAGGCCATTACGGAATTTCTGATGCTATCCAAAAATGCACTTAAATTTCAATTTTTACAAAAACATATAATAATTGAAAAAAATAATTTAAATACCTGTATATTAATATTTTGGTCAAAATAAGGTGGATATGATGGTGAATAGATGGATAGTATGGAAAATAAGATGTATTTCCTAAACAAAAAGAGATAAAAGACGAGGGCCAACAGTGTGTTTGTAGGATGTTGTATTGAATTATCCTATAAACTGAAAAAAAAACAACCCTCATCGCCTTCAAGTTCCTCCAAGCTCGAGCCATCACAAGATCCAACCTCAACAGACTAGGAGATTAATAACAAAAACAATGCAAGCTCTAGTCCTGCTTTGAGAAAAGGCAAATATGTTTCTCCAATATGGAAGCCTTACAAGATGTTATGGTTGGCCAGGGCTTGGAGAATCCATAAAAATCCCAATAGGAGAATAAATTTAGGGGGGAGGGGGGGTTTAGTTGATACATATGCTAAACAAAACAAAACCAGAACAGAGAAAGTTAGGGAAGTTGCCCAGTTCCTCAATATGTATGAAGTTAATTGTGATGCCAAAACTGTTGGAAAAAAATGACATAATATGTTGGGCGAGTTCAGGAAGGTTTATGAATGAGAAAAATGGCTTGAAAGAGAAGAAATCAGTAAAATATACTTCAAGATATAACCATACCAGAGAAAGATGCATCACTTTCTAGCTTCATTTGATGAGGAAGTATGCGAAGAATTAGCACAGATTATGGCTTTCAAATAGAGAGCATTGCAACAAAAATGTCTACAACCTTTTGGTACTAGATTATAGGTTTGAGACTCCTCTAGGGAGTTCACACCCAAAGAAACTAAGGATTATATCAATATTCACACCCAAAGAACCTAAAGGATAATATTTGTAATGACCTTGCCCTTCTTCTGTATCATTTTAATTGATGGAATTTCTAATGCTACTTAACATATCCAATACTCCAAAAAATAGTCTCTTTTAATATTTAGAATTCATACTACAAGATTTCCCTGTAAATATCCTCTCAACAATGTAGTTATGTCCATGCTATGCCAATTAAGGAAGGTAGAACATCCTTTCAATGACAATTGTTTTCACACACTTATTGATTTCAAAAGGGACTTTAAATTTGAACCAATGCCACTTGCTAGGAGATTAGAAACAAAGCCATTGAAAGTAGAAGGAATTCATTGAAATTATGCTTACAAAGATAATGTAATGTTAAGATGTCTGGTTTATAATACTAAAATTAACACAAGTATTTTTTTTTAATAAATCCACTTGCTAGGGTACAAATAAAATTCAAGAAAACTTCCATAAACATAAATATGCAAATTTCATTATAACTTCATATAATCAAATAATGAGTTATTATGCACTAATTTCTATTTACAAGTTGAGATCCAGAAAGGTATAGCTTGCATTGAAAAATATGCCACATTAAAATGTGGTGCAATTCCATCCAAAATGTGATGTTTGTCAATAGCAACAAATGAATCTAGTTAACATTTTCCTCCATAATATATGTCCTTCTACAAACTTGTAGAAAAATAGGAAATATGCCAAAGCCATTTCCCTACAAATTTTGTTTTTCCCAAAACCCTAAAATACCTCAAACTCCAAAAGCAAGAATGTGATGTGCTCAAGTGTGCTAATAATGAAGTAGTCCTATAATTCCTTTCCTGTGATGGTATAGAAGACACAGGTTGACATTACTGGTGCACACCATGCAAGCACTGCACATTTTCTGTGAATGGATGAGGTTGCTCCAATCCCATGCCATTGCAGAAAGTGTAAAACAAATTCATAATATCAACACCATAAAGGAAAATGATGGTTCAATTGGGAAGCCATTTTCACAAAAACATAAAAAAAAGGAACTAAGAAGCAAACTTGAAATCATAGAAGTTGATGTAGAAGCGTAAATTGGGTACACAGAGCTTGGTCTTCAGTATGTTTGCAATAGTTTCACTGAGCTTCTTATTGGCATCATACCCCAACCCATAATCATAAACTCATGCATTACCATGAATAGACTTCGACCATTGTTCATCCTTGAAATACTATCATGTAGACACATGCCTTGCATGCAACACTCACTACTACTTGTTTCAGAATAAAACTATATTCAAATATATATATATTTTTTAATTAAAATACAAATTTTAAAAAAATGAACTTTTGGGTGGGCACACAGGCTTGGATGCAATCCACGTGCCCCCACTATGTTGAGTCCATTGCTTTAAATTTTATAAACAATGAAATATGCTAAGGTTAAGGCTATTGTCTTGTCTGCCATTTTTTTTTACAAAGATCTTGAAGAGGTGTCCGGCTTCTTTGAAGAGAAAATTAGGACACAAGGCATTTGTGGCAGTGAAAATGCTTTATCATGATAACTCTATAAGACTTGAATAGTTTGGAAACGAAGTGTGCTTATGAATTATACTCCATTTTTACTTAATTCAATGCTCATGTCCTCATAATCCTGAACAAAATGGATTTGCAAAGAAAAAAAATGTAGTAATTTCTCTCTAAATGTTGGGTCTATAGTTGTTGGAACTACTAGTTCAGGGTCAACCGTAGGAACTACTACATCTATAGAGAAAAAATGTCGATAAACACCCGAAAAAATAAATCTATCATTCGGAGGGATAAGATTACCATAAGATGCCAACAAATTCCCTTTAAATCCATTTCAAGCCATATGGGAAAATTAGATAAACCCTAGGAGAGGGAAGGTGTTCAAATCTAGAGTGAGTTATTGAATGATTTCTTAGCATTTCCTCTTTTTATGCTCTTGTTATCTTGGGAGAAGGAAGGAAACATGGAGAAAGGTTCAAACTTTTTTCTTTGCCTTTGGTTTAACTAGGATAGGGACCAATGGGAACACATGAAATATTGAGTGATGTGCATTTGTACATGGCCTTGACGAACAAAAGCACTAGTTGGTTATACCGGTGGTTCAGGAGTTGGTTCACCGGGCTAGGCGGAAAGAAGATTGTCTATGGTCATGCGTTTGTTAGTGAATTGCAAAAGGTGAAATGAATGGGATAGAGTATGATGGAATTTTTTAGGAAGGGCATCCCCCAGGAGCAACTCAATTTAATATTGAATGTGGTGTGGAGGAGGCAAACCCTGAGGATCTTCAAAAAAATATTGGTATTCTTGCAGGAGGGGTTGAAGGGACATTGACGAAGGAGTATTTTATCTGGTTTGGTTTTACAAATAATATAGCTACTATCGGTGCCCCTTACTCACTCATTCATGGAGCTCCCTAAGTATACCAACATGGAGAAATGCACACAACTTCAATCAATTGGGATAGAATGCAATCTTGCTATAATGAGGTGAGATTTACTTTTGTATATCAATTCTGCATATCTGCTTGAAATATTAAATATTTATTTGTTTTCTAGAAAGAAAAAGAAATAAGAAGAACAAATAACTGATCCAGGGGAGACGATATTGTCATAGGGATCTTTGCAGAGCACCTAGGTTGGGGAATAAGCATTCGTCTCATTCATGTAACCTAAAGTGATCTAGTAAATCAACTCTGAGATATCTGATTAAACTAGTCAAGGGATGCAGCGTCAGATAAATGGTTAACACAATTTTTGTCACTTGCATAATGCAGAGGAATTATGTTGTTGCATAGACTACCCATACTACCCTACACTCTTTTTAAATTGAAGAGAAGAAGCAAAGCTTGGGATATCAACATAAAGAGAACATGTCGCCATTTTGGGAAATTGAGTAGCCACGTGTAATAATGCACATTAGGGCCACAATCTATATGGTTATTTTTACTCTTTAGAGCAAACATTTAATGTTAACCAAGTAATGCTAGAGTAATGCAGCTAGCATTACTTGATTATGAAATTTTTTCTTGACAATATGCTTTTTTAACCTAAGATTTTGATACAATATGTGCCTCTCTGCCTCGGTAAGAGGCCAAATAAGATGTTAGCATTCTTCATTGGCTAACAAAAACAATTGTCAAAACATTTGTCTTAGAACTTTAGGTTTGAGGTCTCCATTTCTGTGCAAAGACAAATATGGAGCACATCGATTACTATAGTCCCTTCTTCCTAATGCAAGGGTCTCATAATAAGAATAACTTGAATTTTATGCTATTTCAACTATCCACATCTCATTCCTTTATGAAGAAAGTTTGTTTATATAAAGTTATTAAATAGATAATAATATTTATATGTTTATAAATGAATTAATCAATTTTGTTAATGAATTGTCAATTTGATGTTTTTTCGTACATTTAAATGTCAATATGTATGGTTTATAGTTTTATGTTTTATATATTGATTTTTAAATAATCATGATAGTATAATATAATGACCCAAACTACGAGGCAATTTTTTTAATCAAAATTGTCCCAATTTCATTTAATTAAAATATAGAGTCTTCATCCACACACACACACACAAAATTTTGATGCACTAAAGCAATGGAGTAAGAAGGAAATAATAAGATATGATGCTAAGGTAGGGTTTCTTTGGGGCGAAAGTGGTGTATTTCTTCTACAAGTATGATAATGCTTACCCTTTTGATTGAATTGATCATTAATGGTGTGGCTGTGTTTGAGAAATTTGATTGATTATTTCTATGGTTTGAAGCCTCATATTTCCAATATGGTAGAGTGAATTGATTCATCTTGTGCTACAATAGTACGAGGTAATATTTAGATCACTCCTCTCCATAAAAGTTTTTCACTTTCCTTTTTGACAACCTAATGAATAACGAGGTAGTGTTATCCAAAGGCCCTTGAAGCTTTGAATCATTTTACTCAATTCAATTCTTTTTATCTAAAGAGTGTTGTGAAGGTGAAGCCCCTCTTGTGGGTTCAACTCCCTGGGTCACTAATTCACCAATGAAAAAATATTTTGAGATTAGGGTGAAATAAGTTCTGTTCTTTCCAAGCAGTGTCCCAAGGAACCTTAGATTGGGATGATACCTTATGCATTCTAGTTTTCACTATGATCAGTGGAATTTTTAAAAAGGATTTGGTTTTTGAATGTGGTGGAGAGAGCTAGATCCAAATGCAAGATTATGAGTATCTTCCTTTTTTGTTGTTGCTATCATCATGCACACAACCATATTTTTTGAGGCTACTACCTCAAATCATCATGTATGCAAATGTTTCAAGGTTGGGCTGAACAAGCTTATTTTTCCATGTGGGGAATATTATCCCTCAGCAAGTTCTAAGCCAGGGGGTTTAGTATCATTTTTTAGCACTATTAGTAACTTTAATATCTTGTTGGCAGAGGTGAATCATGCATTTGTCTAGGCATAAATTAAGGTCATGTCAAATGGTTGTTCAGGTGCATATGCAACAGTGGATCATGCTCCTTATTAGTATTATGTGAGTAAGGGAGTTTTGTAAGGAGGGTTGTTGAATCCTATGATTTTGAATCTAGAAGAACAAGTATATTAGACGGTAAGAACAATTTCTTGAAAGGATTTATGAATTTATTGTAGGGTGTGGAAGGTAGGATGGGATTGAGTAAAGTGGATTAAGGTACAAAAGAGATATGGGTTCTTTTGTTGTGCCTACTAAAGGAGGGTTATAGATTTAGTAGGTTGGAGGAATTTCAGGAGTAGGAAAGAATTGATATTGTTTGGTGGTTCAATAAATGGGGGCATGCCTTTACTTTGTTTAGGTGAGTAATCAATTGACGATGAGGTAGTGGTGAGTGAAAAGGAAATCAATAGTTGTTGAGAAGGATCAGTTTATTTGTAAGAAAAAAGGTATATCTCATAGCCCTAGTTGTAGGATTCCCATAAAATAATACACATGGGGAGCTATCACAATAGATGGAAATTGTCCATACATTTCCTCTAGCCTCAAGTAAAATTTCTAAGTTTATTTTTTCAAAGTTAGTAGAAGATGAAACTGTCTGGTTGACCTTTGAGCACAATTTAGGTATGGTATTTTAAAAGATACAAGTCTTGGGTAAAAAATTAAAATCCTAAAGCTCATATTGGACCCATTCATCCTATCCCAAGTAAAATTTCTAAGTTGATGTTTACAAGATGATGAAGTTGTTTAATTGACCTTTGAGCATAGTTTAGGTATGGTATTTTCAAAGATATAGGTCTTAGGTAAAAAAAATCGTATCCTAAATCTCATATTGGACCCATCCATCCTACCATCTTCCCCTCCGCCCAACCCTTGGACATGATGTTGCAAGAGATGAGGTAGAAGATAATGTTGAAAGAGCATAATGGCCTCACCTTTTAGCTAGGTTTTCTCTTGCACGAGTTTTCCAAGGTATATCTTGTGTTTATTTGTGGATGGTGTGTGAGTATTTTTCTATTCTCTATTTTTCACATTTCATTTATTTCATACATTTAAGCATGAAACCAGTAATTAAAGAATTTGATATCTAGAGGAAATGAACATTCACTATAAATATTCCAAATTTTCTATCAAATATGTTGTGACAAATTGGTCCAATGGAATATACATGGAAATTTATAGACCATTTTGGTTCATTTGTGACAACATTCATTGACATTCTAAAATTAAAAGAAATAAATTAAGAACCCCTATTAAGATTGCAAACCATCTTCTTCAATATTGAACATTTTGATTTGAAGGTTTCCATAATCACTGCATTTTACGAAATACAATGGTGCTCATTTTTTTGGACCTTAGTTGTTAATAAAAATATGGACGCCTCGCTACTATTATTAACATATTCATGCTTGCACAAAACATTGCGCATTTTGTTATAGGCCATTTTGTCACATCCAATTAAAGTGAGCCTCCTAATGGGATCAATCAACATCCTATTCCCCTTGTCATCATCTTGCACAAAGCCCTAAGCATGTACCTTTCATCCCTCAAAGTTCCAACCCTAAATTGCCCTATTTGAGCCAGTTTTAGGACCAACGCTCCCTGCAACCCTATTGGGGTGCGTTCACCTATAGGTTGCTCCACTGTGGCTAGTGTTGGTCACCAACAGGTTGCCCTCCTTTGCACCTGTGTTGTTTCTAGAATTTCGGGAGAATGATCGGGATTCCAGAAGTTTCACCTTCTAGGAGTTTCCAAAATTTGTTTCAACTACTTACCTTGGATTGACATTCAGATCTTATCCTACCCTACTTTGGAGTTTTCACCACTTATCTTTTGATCCCATCCCTCCATCAAAGGTGGATCTAAAGCCTTAGAATGGTAATTGGATAAGAACTCCAAACTTACCCCTCTCTCCTCTATATTTACCCTGTCATATGAAAGAGGTAATGGTTGGTTTTGGGTAGTGATTCTGCCCTGATACTGTTGGAGTAAGTAGTTATCATCTCATGCATAGGGTGACTGGAGGTGCATATTGTGACAAGGAAAGGACGAGTTAACAACTTAGAGGAGCTCTTCTACAATATCAACTGCCATTTATGGTTGTAATCTTCTTCCATTTATATTAATGCAAATAATTATCTGTTTTCATATATGTGATGTTTTTATTTGAATTATTTCAATACCATGTTGATCTATTGAATATAGTATTTATATGATATTGCATACATCTCCTAGTTTCTTGGCTTGTGTTGTTTGACTGTGTAGGATCTAATTTTGGAAATCGGAGCTAGAATTGGAGCTTCTAAGCTAAATAAGGAGTGAAGCGTGCAGCGGATTCCAGGTAGGCCTCACTCCATCATCTATTAACTTTAAGGAAAATAATTGGGTTCCTTGTCTCTCTGTTGTTCTAGGTTTACTGCCAAACCTAGGGGAGATACCTTTGTTTGCAATCGTAAATCCAGTATAATAAATTGGCGACCATACTGGGGAAAGAAGTATTCCCTTGGTGTTTTCCCTTGTCCTTTGTATTTGATTACCTCCTTGATAGACCTTTGTTACATCATCCAACCAAGAAAATACCTAGGAAGTGGCTTCATTCAACCTTTTTTGCAATTTTTGTGTTGGAAACCTCTTTCCCAGGCCCAACGCTCCCCCAGTGCCTCTCACAGAGCGTTTCGCCTCACCCTGGCCTACTCTATCCCAGTGTTACAAAGCATTGTTGCCATCTTTGCACTAGCGTTGGTCCTTATTTTTACACAAGTTTTGCGTTGGTTTTTGAGCCTCTTTTTCATAAGCCTACTTCCAGCTGAGTCTCCTTGTGTCTTCAATGTGTTGTGGTCTCTCTAAAACCTCCATTCAGTTTTCATTTGTGTTTGTTTGCCTTTGATAAGAATTGGTTTCAATTTTCCTTTGTTCTTATTGTTTGGTTGCTCGAAAACTTGTTTGTTTGATTGTTGATCGCTTGGATGAATTGCTCTTTGAGTCCTCATTCTAAAAAGTGTATTTGAATCAGTGATTACACATTTGCATCTTAGTTTTCTTCATTTATTTGTGAAAAGGAAAATCTCATGCATTGCATCTAGGGTTTTGTGTGTGAAAATTGGAATTCCATGGTGTGAAATTGCATGTTTTTGCTTTAATTTTTGCAAAAAACATGCAATTTCACACTAGGGAATTGTGTATGAGTGTTAATCACCTTTGAGTGACATCTCTTTTGTTTTTTGGAATTTTCACCCAATTTCAATTTGAGTATTCTGTTCATGAAATCTCAGATTACATTTGATTTCGTCAGAATCCTCTTGTGTTTGATTTGAAGAATTCTCTTGCATAGATCACATTTGCATAGTTATAATTCTCATTTTTACAATAGGAAAGGAAATTGTGCATAGATTACATTTGCATAGTTTTCAGAGGAATCGTGCATAGATTACATTGCATGGTTTGGCATATTTTTTTGTTTTGAATTGAATTGATTGTTGCATCATTGTTTGCATCTCTTCCCTACACTAGATAGCTTTCATTGAAAATGGAAAGACTTCTTTCTCTGATATTAGTTGAATTATAGGTGTGTTCAGGTGACATCGAGTTTCGAGCCTTGAAATTGAATTATAATTCAAGCAACTCTAAAATTCATCTCAATTAACCTAAGGAGAATTCGAAACTTAATGACACATATAGAAGTCTAAGCTAGAGATGTGTTCTGGCATTTTTAAACGTAGGAGTTGTCACTTTCTTCATCCCTTTCTTCCTCCTCGCATTGTGAAAATCTTGATTCCAGTAACCAGAGAGCTAAGAATAAGAAGAAGAGGATGAAGAAGAAGAAGCAAAATAAGCAAAGGGGAAACCAAGAAACCATTGCTACTGATGCAACTAGTATGGATAAATATTCCAATCAACCCCACAAAGTTAAATTCCCTTGCATGTTATGCAAGGGTAATCACCTTCTTACAAATTGTCCTGGCATTTTTGAGATATTAGAAGTGTGGTCCACAAGCTCACGTTATCCTTTTTCATCAGCCTTTGGAGATCATGCTAGTGATAAACCCTCAACTAGTGATAGTAAGGTCCATGGGAAAAAGGGTAAAGTTAAATTTACCTATAAGTTATGTGAAGGGAATCATCCTATTCACCTTTTTCCTTATCTGGATGAAGCCTCAAAAGTGTTGGAAAACCTTAAAACTTCTCAGCCTCGTCTTCGAGCTGGTTATTGAATGCTTTCCCCTGATACTCCGTTAGTTGATGAAGTGATTGATCATAATTCATCTCTAGTCAATCCCACTCTCTATGAATGTGAATCCCATGAGTCTATTCCCAACCAACCATTGGTAGAGAACATGGTTGACTCGATTCCATCTTCAATCGATTGTACCTTTATCGGAGAGAGTGAAGTTCATACCGCTCAGGTTCTTCTTATTTCTTCAGATTCCAATGAACTGGGGGAAATCATCCCATTCCCATGATACAAGGGGAGAATACTCCCATTCCTATGGCACAAAGGAATATTTATTTCATTCCTATGATACCTTCTCCAAGTAGTTTGGTCAATTCCTTTGATTGGAGTCGACTGACGGGATATCATCTTCCTCCTTACGTGCCCTTCCATATCATAGTACATGATTATAATGTGGTCGTACCTATAACTATCATAGATGAAGCCAGATCTATTAGGATTATGTCCTCAACTGTTTGGAAAGCTTTTGGCTCTCCGGAACTTGTGCCCGTTACCCATAATCTGTTGGCTTTTAACAAAGGAACCAGTCAACCATTAGGGATCCTTCCTAAGTTTCCTATTAATTTAGGAGGAAATATTGTCTATATCGATGTGATGGTTGTCCAAGGCCCTTTGGATTTTAATTTACTCCTTGGGCGTGACTGTCTATGTCATGGGAGCTCTTTTTTCTTCTCTATTTCATGTGATATGTTTCCTGCATGAAAGAATAATCGTGACGATTGACCAACTTTCATTAATTGGTCCTAATTTGGCTCCCTATCAACCAACATCCCTAAATGGTCCTTATATGCAAGTGGTATCTCCCCTGCCACATGTTAATTATGTGGGAACCTGTTCCATGCCAGCATCTACTAATGATATGGTCAATGATATAGTGCATCATGTATTGGGGGCATTGAAGCCCAATATTTCCATTAGATCCCTTGATATGTATCCCTTCGAGAGCATTGTTCTTCCATATTATGAAAACCTCTTGGAAGCCATGGCCTCTTATGGGCCATGATCAAAGACTGGAGCGGAGTTCCTTTTCTTGTGTCAAGCTCCTTAAAAATGGAACAATATGGTTGGAGAAAAGTTCCTTGTCTTGTGTTAAGCTTGTTAAAAAAAGAAACAAGGTCCCCGAAGCAAAGTTCCTTGTCTTGTGTCAGGCTCGTTAAAAAATTAAAGAAGGTTCTGAAGCATAGTTCTTTTCCTATGTCAAGCTCGTTAAAAAATGAAACAGATCCCCTTCCAATTTGAGTCTTTAAATAGATCTCGTAAATTCCCAGTCAAATCTTTCACTTGATCTCATAAATGAACCTAATTCTTTCCATCCACCTGTTAGCCACCAATAGTCTACTTAGGTGAATGGAATGAAGTTTGGGGGGCATGTGCCTAGAATTGAGTCATTATGCTAGGGGCATGCAAAATTATTTCAAGAATAGTTTCCACATGTTTCAAGATTGTGTAAAAATGAAACCACTTCCAAGCATAGTTTTTCTTATGTTTCAAGATTGTTAAAAAATGAAACCATCTTATAGAAGTTTCAAGCATAGTTTCTCATGTTTCAAGATTTTGTAAAAATGAAACCATTTCCATTTTATCCCTCACGATTTCCATTTTTATCGACATGTTTTTGCTAGATGAGCCTTGGTTTTCTCATTCCATCGTTACCATCTGCTTGGTCGATCATACTCTTTCACTTGGTTTTTTTACCCTTGCTTAGGGAACCACTGCGATGAGTGGTATTATTAGCCAACCTCTTGACCTCTACATATTTTGAGCAGTTCCACCATGACTGGAACCAGTTGTTACCCTTTATACCACTTGTTCCTCCAGGAGTAGTCCTCTTTAAAATCTTTTCAAACTCCCAAAATATGAAAATATTGTTGAGAACTTGTCCTTTCGAGCTCGTAAAAGTAACTGAAAATACGTCTACTTAGTATAAGTTTAACCCTTTTCTAGACGGAGATAGACTAACTACGAAAAATGAATACCTTAGTTGAACATTGCTAAGAGGTTCTCTAGAGTATTGTTTTCTACCTTTTAGGACTTAAGAATCTATCTACAAAAAGGGACATGCAGAGTTTTCTTTTTCGACTCTTTTTCAAACTCTCTAAATGTGAAAAATATGTCAAGTTTTACCTTCACTGGACTCGAACATGACAAGGCTCAACCACTCCTTCTTAGGGTTCATTAAAAAATAATTGGATGGATTCATCTGAAGGATGAACTTACAAATCAAGCATAATTTATCCTCCTCACGCTTGTTAAAAAATAAATAGGTATTGACCAATATGGTTGGGGAAATTGGAAAAACAGGGGATTTCATTTTTCCAATGGCAGTGAGTCGCTCTTGAACATGACACTTTTCCACTTCATATTCATGGCCATTGGGTTGGGTAATCTACTTGTCTCTTGGTTATCATACCATTTTTCAACACCTTCATTTCGGTTTTGAGTCAATGCTGCCAACTCCAGTCAATGTCATTATGTGTTCAAGAGAAGTCCTTTAGTTGATCTTTATTACAATCTTCTTAAGCCTTCATTTCATGTCTGCCTTTCTTGATCCAGTTCCATATCAGCATCATTCTGATAATTATGTCTCAATCATGATACTTGTTCCGTGTCGTTTATGGGGGATACACAAAGGCCCTCTCGCGATGGGTCGCTTCTTGTCGACATCAACACATCATCTAGGAAGTTGACTTAGGAACACCCCTTTGGTACCTTGGTGCTTGCATACATCAATAACAAGTCTCCTCACTCTCGACAACATGTTTACATAAATGGCCTTCGACCGAAAGATTCTGTGTGGTGTTCGACATCAGCTCATTTACTCGCACCATATCGATTGTACCGTAGTACCTTGAGAGCCATTAACATCATCAGTGGTTTCTCTCTCGTTTGTTAGTGACTTACATCATTGGTTGGTAATCAGATGATGTCTACCATGTTCGACTCCAACTCATTGATTCACATGGTTAGACTCATACATTAGTTGGTCGTGTGAACAAGATATAAGACCCCAGATCTAGTTTCATCCATCTTGGCTGCTATTTCAAGAGCTATACAAATATCACAATGTATGATGGCCATGATCATATAGACAATCATCCAGTCATGAGTCCATTAGTTGCATCTATGGACACGTCTTCTGATCATTACACATGTTATGTTTTCTTATGATCTGAGTATGGGTATGTCTCCCTCAACATCCAGATGTCATGATGATTATATTGTAATAGATGAAGCTCGTCGGTTGTCCTTGATCCTTACTTGTCACAAGGTAGAGAATTGTAGTCATCAATCACCATCTCTGACTTTGTGCTTTAGGGGGGATTCTATTATAGGCCATTTTGTCACATCCAATAAAAGTTAGCCTCTTAATGGGATCAATCAACATCCTATTCCCCTTGTCATCATCTTGCACAAATCCCTAAGCATGTACCTTTCATCCCTTAGAGTTTCAACCCTAAACGACCCTATCTAAGCCAATTTGAGGACCAACACTCCCTGCAAGCCTACTAGGGTGCGTTCACCTACATATTTCTCCACTGTGGCCAACGTTGGTCACCAACAAGTTTCCCTCCTTTTCACTTACGTTGGTTCTAGAATTCTGGGAGAATGATCGGGATTGCGGAAGTTTCACCTTCTAGGATTTTCCAGAATTTGTTTCAAATACTTACCTTGGATTGACATTCGGATCCTATCCTACCCTACTTTGGAGTTTTCAACACTTATCCTCTGATCCCATCCCTCCATCAAAGGTGGATCTAAAGCCCCTAGAATGGTAATTAGATAAGAACTCCCAACTTACCCCTCTCTCCTATATATTTACCCTGTCATATGAAAGTGGTAATGGTTGGCTTTGGAGAGTGATTCTGCCTTGATATTGCTATAGTAAGTAGTTATCATCTCATGCATAGGGTGACTGGAGTTGCATATTGTGACAAGGAAAGGACGAGTTAACAACTTGGAGGAGCTCTTGTACAATATCAACTGCCATTTATGGTTGTAATCTCCTTCCATTTATATTAATACAAAGAATTATCTGTTTTCCTATATGTGATGTTGTTACTTCACTTATTTCAATACCATGTTGATCTATTGAATATAATATTTATATGATACTGCATATTTCTCATAGTTTCTTGGCTTGTGTTATCTGACTGTGCAGGATTTAATTTTGGAAATCAGAGTTGGAATTGGATCTTCCAAGCTAGAGAAGGAGCGAAGTGTGCGACGGATTCCAGGTAGGCCTCACTCCATCATCTATTTACTTTAAGGAAAAGCATTGGGTTCCTTGTCTCTCTGTTGTTCTAGGTTGACCACGAAACCTAGGGGAGATACCTTTGTCCGCAATCGTAAATATCATATAACACGTTTCTTGAATTTCCCTTTGAAATTTACTATGGTTTCAAAAGTAATACATAACTCAAAACTCCCATAAATGCCCAAGTAGAGTATAAATAAAAAAGTCGAGAGGGAGCAATAAGATAACAAACTAAAAGAAACCCCAAAGTTTTCAAACATAAAGAAGTGAACAAGTCCTTTCTAAGGTTGAGGAAGAGACAACCATATAGTGTTCTCTAACTGCCAATAAAAGGGCTGCTTTATAGATCACCAGATTTCCCAACATACCCATACATTACCCACAACTAAAAATTCAAACAACCCACAACGAAAACTATCCAAAATAAAGAAGGCGAGATACCTAATCCGCTTGTTACTGATGCTATGAAATAGAAAAAAGACACCAAAGATAGAAAACACAATGTTCTAATCTAACTCTAATGCAATGAGAGACCAACAATGTCATCTCAAACCACAAGGTTCAATCCCAAAATAACCTAACCAATCATTGAAAAAACCAACAATTCTCTATTGCAATGACTCACTTGAAAATGCAATAGAACCAGAGACTATTGGTATGGAAGTTCCATGTTATTATTCACTTCAATGCTTTCTTTATAATCCATAATCCCACCTTCTTCTTGGATCTGGTTTCCCAATGTTTGAAAATGTTAGTAGTCGTTTAAAAGTGGTATGTGTGGGGATGTTCTGAGGATGATGCACACCATATATCACCTCCATTCATCTACTATATACATGCTTTGGTGAAATGGCATATGTTTCCTAAATTGTTTGGAACATGGCCACATGAAAATAATGGCATAATTCAAGACCTTGGGGATAGCTTGAAAAACAATTCTCCCTAATTTCCTTGGATTTCTTCAATTAATCTTAAGGTCACGTTGGTGTGGTTGTCTACTTGTAGATTCAAGCCTCTTGTCCTTAAACCATAATTTTAAGGACAATACATAAACCTTCACATCAACTTTCTCTAACAATTAATCTCTAAAATAATACATAAACCTTCCCTAAAACCCCCTTAGTTAATAAACTCCCACTTCTTCAATAATTATTAATTAAAATAATACATAAACCTTCCCTAAAGCCACCTTAGTTAATAAACTCCCACTTCTTAAATAATTATTAATTACTACATCCAATAAGAGAGATAACGATGCAAGCACACTCTCTAACCTAAAGTAATGGGTCTAATCATATCTAATGGTAACAGAAATATGAACATTATTACAAGTTTGACAACCCTTTAATATAAATTTCCATATGATTATAAATTAATGCAATAGGAAGGGTCTAATCATATCTAATGGTAACATAAATATGAACATTATTACAAGTTTGACAACCCTTTAATATAAATTTCCATATGATTATAAATTAATGCAATAGGAGTGAATAGCGATATAAAGAGATGATTTAATACAGTGTGTCTCTGAAGTTTAATCTCTAAAATAATACATAAACCTTCCCTAGAACCCTCTCAATTTCCATATAATTATAAATTAATGCAATAGGAGTGAATAGCGATATAAAGGGATAATTTAATACAGTGTGTCTCTGAAGTTTAATCTCTAAAATAATACATAAACTTTTTCTAGAACTCTCTCATAAATTAATTCTTGTTTTCTAAAACGAAGAATTAATATTTATATGAGTAGTCTTTAGTGCGACTTTTTGAAGGCTTTTACGGTGTAATTTCTCTAAATTCTGGCAAGAATTTATTGAAAAGAGACGTTTGATTGCTAACTTTGCACAATCGAAGTGCCCTAGAGGTTTTTGAGGGTGCTGAATCCATATATAGAGTCAAAAAACCAAAAACCAGTTTGGATAACAAAAACCAAGATTTTATCTCAAAATTTTTCACCGGATTCCGGCACCTGAAACTTCAAAAAATCATACTAAAGACAACTCCATATTTATACCTCTCACCCCTCTTCATAAATTAATTCTTGTTTTCCAAACCAAAAATTAATATTTATACCTCTCACTTTTTAAATAATTATTAATTACTACATCCAATAAGAGGAGAGATAGTGATGTGAGCCCATGTTCTTACATAAAGTAGTTGGGTCTAATAATTTCTCATGGTAACAATGAAATATGGAAATTATTACAAGTATGGCAACTTTTTAATATAAATTTCTATATGATTATAAATTAATGCCATAAGAGTGGATAACTATGCAAAGAAATGATTTAATAGGTAATGTGTCTCTAAATGTTAATCTCTAAAATAATGCATAAACCTTCCGTGGAACGCATTTCATAAATTAATTCTGGTTTTCCAAAACCAAAATTAATATCTTTACCTCCACTTCTCAAATAATTAGTAATTACTACATCGAAGACGAGGAGAGATAACGATGCAAGCACACGTTCTAACAGAAAGTAGTTGGGTCTAATAATTTCTCATGGTAATAGAGAAATATGGACACTATTACAAATTTGACAACTTATTAATATAAATTTCCATATGATTATACATTAATGTAATAGGAGTGGATAATGATGGAAAAAGATTATTTAATAGTTTTTTTTATAAGTTAGATTTTTTGAAAAAAAATTTGGTTTATATTTTAATCTAATTTATTTAAAATTTAGTAGTGATTTATTAAAATCATAAATTTGATGGGTGAATTCTTCACAATTTAAGTGTTTAAGTGATTTTTGAAGGTGTTAAATTTATATATATAATTAAAAAACCAATTTAAACAACACAAATCGATATTTCACAATACAATTTTTTGCCAAATTCTAACGAAATATCCCTAAAAACTTCAAAATTTTTCACATATAAACAATAATTTAATATAAAATAATAATAAAAATAAAATTGAAAATGAAATACATATGATTTCAACAATAACTATAAATAATAAATTAGTGTAATGGATAAATTAATCCAATAAGAGTGGAAAACGATTTAAACCCATAATGTAATATAAAATAGTAAATTTGTAATATAAAATTTACTTATTTGGAGTGGATACATTAATCTAATTGGAGTGGGTAACGATTCAGAACGGAGATGGGAGGTGTATGATTTCATTACTCATGAATTTGCAGTGGAAAAGGATGGTTGTGGGATTGGCATGATTTTCATTTCTAACTTTTATTTATGTACATTCAATTGGACAAAGTTTTATATTGAAAATCGTTTATACTCTTTTAAAATCACTTGATTACCCGTTGTTTTGTGCAGCATATGCAGCTAACCACCACACCTCATCCAATAGAGTGGCCGTCGCTTGCTGGTTAATAAGCATTGTGTAGTAAAGTTTGCCATTGGCCCTTTCAAAGATACCGAAGAATGTGATGTCTTCCACATCCACTACAACGCAGTGCTCTATATGATAATCGCCATCCAGAATGGAATTTGATGGGTAATATATGATACTCGCCATCAAGGATGGAATTTGATGGGCAAATTGCTTGTCACTCGTCATCAAGGATGGAATTTGACGGGCAAATTACTCGTCACGAGGTGATTTTTTCATCAAATATAGTCTGAAATTTTACAAGATTGTCAAGGTTTTTTTGTTGAAATTGTGGAAATTGGTAGGGAAGTGTGAAAACCGTCAAATTTGATGGGTGAGGTAGTTAGACCAAAAAGCCTACATAAAAGCTTGTTGCCCCGAGAGGCGCAATCTACAACTCAGTATGACCCCGATGTCAAGTATGTCAAATCCTCAAAAAATAATAAATTTTATTTTTGTTAATGTCAGCCAATGCATTAACCTAATATTTAATTTTATATAACTTTAATATTTAGATTATATATAACTTTTTTAACTAGAATTTGAATGGATCATAAATTTACCTTTAGCAAAAAAAATTACCACACTGAATTTCCAAATTAAGTAAAATTTTAAACATATTTACTCTTTATTAAAGTCAATACTATTTCCTAAATCAAAGGAAAAGAATTAATTCAACACACATAATCAAAATCCAAAATCTTTTAATATTTCTTTTAATTAAACATTTGTAAAATGAATCTTTAAAAATAAAACCCATGTTCTATGAAAAAATTAAAATCTTTAAAGATATAAATATTTCCCCATCAAAATTGCAATATTTCAAAATTTAAATAAATAAAAATCTAAATAAACCAGAGTTTTGGTAAATAAATAAAACTTATTTTTATACTTACTCCAGAGCTATGGTAAATAAATAATATATATATAAACTAGATGTACCGTAAATAAATAGTTTTTTTTTTTTACTCCATAAACCTTTTTATATTTAAAAAAACTCTAAAACATGAAGCCTATGGGACGAATATCATGGGACAAATTAATATTGATACCAGGCTAAATACCATAGGCCAAATACCATATTTATAAAAGAAGTATGGTAAATAAATACATATAAAAAATATATAAAGAGATATGATAAATAAATAAATATAAAATATGTATAAAGAGGTATGGTAAATAAATAAAGAGGACTTGAGAGAGGTAGTTGGAGGGGCAGAGAGGGAGGGAAGAAGAAATATATAAAGAGAGAGAAGTGGAGAGAGAGAGAGGCAGTGACAATGGAGAGATGGAGAAAGAGTGTGTATGTTTAGGGGTTAGATAAAGAGACAAAGTAGGATGTATGGGGAGAAGGGGGTAGAGAAGGAGAGAGGGAGGGATATAGTAATGTAGTTGGAGGGAGAGAGGGGCCGAGAGAGAGAGAGAGAGAGAAAGGGAGAGAAGGGAAGGATAAGATAGAGGACTTGAGAAAGAGGAGGAGAATGATGGGGGAAGAGAGAGTATTGGAGGGAAAAGAGAGAGAGAGAGAGAGAGAGAGATCAGGAAGAGAGAGGGAGGTAGGAGAGAAAGGGAGAGAGAGGAAGGACGAGAGAGAGGACTTGAGAGAGAGGAGAGAGGGATCGATAGAGAGATGGAGTTGGAGGGGGAGAGAAGCAGGAAATAAAAAATATAGTGAGTGAGAAGTGGAGAGAGAGAAGGAGTGACAAGGGAGAGACAGAGAGAGAGCGTGTATGTTTGTGGGTGAGATAAAGAGACAAAGAAGGAGATCAGATGGAGATAAGGGGGGAGAGAAGGAGAGATAAGGAGGGAGGGAGGGATATAGTAACATAGCGGGTGGGTGAAAAGAGAGAGAGAGAGAGAGAGAGAGAGAGAGAGAGAGAGGAAGGAAGAGAGAGGATGTAAGAGAGTAGAGAGAGGGAGGGAAAGAGAGATGGACTTGGAGGGGGAGAGAGAGGGAGGTAAGAATAAATACATAGAGAGAGAAAGAGAGAGAGAGTAAGTGAAAAGGAAGATGGAGAGAGAGGGATAGAGGACAAAAGGAGGAAAGAGAGATATTCACGGGGGAGAGGGAGAGAAGGGGAAGATAGAGATATAAATGGAAGGTGAAGAGAGAGAAGAAGAGAGAGATGGGGAGAGGGAGGGAGTGACAAAGAGATTGATAGATATGGAGTGCGAGAGCATGTGTGTTTAGGGGGGTGAGATGGAGACACGAAAAAGAATAGACAGAGGGGGATATGGATATGAATGGTGGGTAAAGAGAGGAAAGAATATTTCTTGCACTAGATGGATTGATTTAAATGGAGATGGTGATTTCTAATCCTATTTGATTATTTGCACTAGATTCATCAATTTTAGTGTAGATATTTATTTCTAATGATATTTGATTACTTGCACTAGATGCATTGATTTCAGTGTAGGTGGTGATTTCTAATACTATTTGATTGCTTGCATTGGATGTGTTGATTTCAATGTAGATGTTGATTTATAATTATATTGGATCGCTTGCACTAGATGCATTGATTTCAATGTACATGATTTCTAATCCTATTTTAATGTTTGCACTAAATGCATTGGATTTCAGTGTAGAAGTTATTTTCTAATCTTATTTGATTGCTTGCATTAAATGCATTGATTTCAATGTAGATGTTGATTTCTGATATGATGCAATTGGATATATGATGGTACATTAATTTTAAAGTGATTGGATTAACAATATGCATTGATTTTAGTGTAAGCACAAAATTTTATTGACAATGTATATTGATTTTTGTGTTATGGTAATTTAACCTATTCATATTGGAGAGCAAGAGAGACAAGGTATCATGTTTACTACAACAGCTCGAGCTAAATATTTAAATGATTTACGATTTAAATTTTCTTTTTCATATAATCGATATGAAAAGATGGCAAAACTAACAAGGGTGACAATAAGAATAGTAGAAGAGAATAGTTTGAGATTGATCACAATAAAGACTATTTGTAACACGAGTACATTCTTATTATTCACATTTTCTATCTTTCAACCCTATTTTTGTCACTTTGCATTCAAAAAAATTATTTCATCATTTTTCATCATTTTTCATCATTAAAGTTATTAACAATATTTATCATCTCAACAAACTGAGGTAACTAAGAAAAATTAAAATTAAAATGACCAAATTAATCTCAAAATATTTAGTATATTTAAAATGATTATATTAAAATTTGATATATTTACATATTATTGATAAAATTAATCATATCTTCAATAGATTTTCCTTGGTAGCACACGACTGAAACCAACCTAGATCCATCTTAACTCCGGATCTATCAAGCACCAAGAGGGATCAAATCTCTCAAGGTGCAAACCTTTCCTCAAGTTTTACACTAAAAAAAGAGGTTTCCACCTCGAGATATTTGATCCCTCTCGGCGCTTGATAGATACGAAGTTAAGATGGATTTAGGCCGGTCCTTACACATTCTCCCTCCCAACACTCTAGCGGCACAATCTACATCTAAGGTTTATTTATAAAACAAAATTTCATAGGTAGAAATATCATTTTTTAATTCAGTGTAATTAACAGTTGTTTCTGCTTGAAGGAATTGAATATGTCTATGATGTTACTGCAAAAATGTTGTACAAAAGGAAAGAAAACAATCTAAAGAGTAGAGGATGGAGGGGAGAAAATGTGTTTAGACTTGCAATAGTTTCACACTTGTGCCAATGCCTGCCTAAAAGATGTTGCTGGAATCATCTGGCTAAATCATTTTTTTTCCAATCATACCACTATGTCAAAATCTTATATACATATTATATCCAAGCTATAATATGCAAGGTAATGAGGAGAAACATTACCATAAGTTCTAGTGGGCATTGGCCCACAAAAAATGTAATTGCAAAATAGAAATGACTAAAGTCATTGTGTGTTGATATGGAGATTAAATAGAGAGCATATTTCACTAGAGGGACCTTCATATTCCTTGATATTCTGCAATCAACAAAAAGAATGAGGTTAGCCATTAATTCTAGTTTTAAATTTAATTTTTTTTAGCAAATATTTGTTGGAATTGCAAATTTATATGTAGTTTACACAATCCAAGTGTCTAAGTAAACTTTAAGGCATTGTATCCATTTATGCATTCAAAAATACAATTTTAAAAATCAAAAGTTAGACATGCTATAAGCATATATAGAACCAACATAGATCCATTTTGAAGAGGGTTAAATACCTCGAGGGACATACTTTTTTTCCCAAGTAAGTTAATCGTAGTTAAGAAGTATTTGTGTCAAGGATGACCATTCCTAAACAAAGAAAATGTCTAATAACGTCTCAGGTTGAACAAGATTTAATGAGGGACTTTATCATAATTAGGTAAAGAAATTTTGTGTAGAATTAATGAGGGACTTTATCATAATTAGTTAAAGCAATTTTGTGTGGGATTTATTGGGCTAAGAGGTGATCTACAACCGTACTTGTGTAAATTTAATGTAAACATTTGAGGTGTCGGAGTATAAGGCACATGTGTAGATGTAATGTGAGAAATGTAATGTAAGTAAACATTTGAAATGCGGGAGTATATTTACAAACACTAAAAAAAAGGTATGATAAATAAATAAAAAACTAGAGGTATGGTAAATAAAAATATAACCTCTTTTTATACTTACTCTAGAGGTATGGTACATAAATAAAAATATAAATAAATTGGAGGTATGGTAAATAAATAAAAATATGAATAAATTGGAGGCATGGTAAATAAGTAAAACCTATTTTTATACTTACTCTAGAGGTATGGTAAATACATAAAAATAAAAATAGACTAGAGACATGGTAAATAAATAAAAATATAAATAGACTAGAGGTATGGTAAATAAATAAAACATTTATATTTACTCCATAAACCTTTTTAAATTTACGAAAACAAAAAATGAGGTTTTATTTAGGTGAAGCCTATGGGCCAAATACCGTGGCCAAATACCATGGAACAAATTATTATTAATGCCATGGACTAAATACTATGGGCCAAATACATTATTTATAAAAGAAGTATTGAAAATAAATAAATATAAAAGAGATATAAAGACATGGGAAATTATAAAAATATATCAAATATGATTAGATGTTGTAATCAACATCTAAGTATATACCAAGCCTATGGACCAAATACCATGGTAAATAAAAGAGGTATGGTAAATAAATATAAATATAAATAAACGAGAGGTATGGTAAAAAATAAAACCTCTCTCTATATTTACTTCACACTCATCTTTATATTTTATTAGGTGAAGCCTAAGGGCCAAATATCATAATATTAGTAGTCTTTAATGCGACTTTTTGAAGGCTTTTACACTGGTTTTTTCCGGTCTAATTTCTCTAAAATTCGGCAGGAATTCATTGTTCATTGAGAACACAAGTTTGATGGGTAACCTTGCACACCTGAAACTCCAAAAAGTCGCACTAAAGACAACTCCTTATTAATATTAATATTATTATTAATTATAATATTTATATTAATATTATTGAATTTAATAAATTTGGATCCTAGAAGTTTGTATTTGAGTACACTACATGCATTGACTATCTCAGGTAAACACATAAATGTAAATGTAAAAGTAATGTTTAACATTTAATATTTAAAATTTAATCTAATTAATCTAATGTCAATGAAAAATCATTTCTCTCCCTAAATATATAAATTTAACACAAATCAAGTGTAGGATTGTATTTGTGAGGAGGTTTGACAGTGGGAAGAGTGAAATAATATTTGTGAGAAATAATTTCCGGAGCTCTGAGGAGTGGAAAATAATATTTGTAAAAGTAAAATTACATAAAGTAAAATTAATTATACATAAATTTATCCACTCATTTCCTCAAGTTTTGCACTCAAAAAAGAGGTTTGCACCTCTAGAGACTTGATCCCTTTGGATCGGGAGTTAGGATGGATCTAGGCTGGTCTTAAGAATTACCAAAGCCTGAATTTAGATATTTTCTGTTATATAAAAAAATTGGTGAGGTTATGATCTAGCTGCAAATTGGTTGAAAAAAATCAAAATGAAGCCCATTTATTTTTTCAATTAAACATTTTATATCATTTTACCTAAAAAAATCCCTTAAACACCTAAAGAAAATCCTTAAAAATACATAATTTGATGTAAATCTTATCATATTTATTAATATGCTACCATCAAGAATAGTGTAAAATGCCATGCCGAAAATGGCTTGTTTAAATCAAATTTATAAGGTGTGAGTTCCCCACTACATCATAGCTATCATGGATTTTGAACATGAAGCTCCATAGCCACATCTTAAAAATGAATATATTTAGTTTTTGTTTATGATATATGAATAAATATTTGAGTGAACACATCAACCTATGTAAAACCGTTGTACTTTCCTAGCTCCAAGATGAAGACAATTCATTATGTTCTAATAAAATAAGAACTATTTTCTTGTAAAAGTTTTTATAACTTCGGTAATTGATGTGTTACATGAGCTTGCTTATTTATATTTTATATTCAATGTCATATTATAGTGATGCATATTTATTTCTTATTTATTAGTAATTTAAATATGTAATATAATTGTAAAAAATAAAATTATTAAGTTTTTATTAATTTAAAGATTTAAATGTGATTTTTAAAAATAATGTTAATTAAAAGTGAATTTGATTAGAAACTTTCTATAAATAACTTGAAAAGTAATTATATTTAAAAAATAAAATAATTATAATATATTTTTATAAATGGAAATATTTATTTCAAATGAAAGTGAGTTATTTAATTGATGTGATAATTTTCCCATTACTTGAATGTTAACAATGTTAACAATTTTGTTATTATGTTTTACTTTTCTTTAATAATGAATGACTAAACATTTTGCCCATTTTAACTTGAAACAATAATTAAACAATCCTCACTCTTGATTTGAAGGAGTACCTACTAAATAGATGATATTCATTTATAGTTTGAAATTTTTTCACATTATTGTATTGTTTATTTTACATATATTTGTTTTGTATGTTAAATAGAGAAATTATAAATCTCAATTTCTTATTAACAAAGTATAAATATAAATGAGAGAAAATTTAGACAAATGAGAAAATCTCATATATCAATTTAATATCTAATTTATCCATAATCTTAAAATTAAATTATTATTATTTTCAAAAATATTAAAAATAAATAAATAACAAACTTAATTTTAATTTGGATATTAATAATTAATTAAATATATTTATCCCTACTTTATAGTAGAGATTTTTAATTTGTAAATAGGCTTTCTTATAATATCATGGACTATTATTATGGGTTATCATTACTAAATGCCCTAAAAACAATAATTCGTTTCATATGGGTTATATATATATATATATTTATTTATTTTAATTAATTAATTTAATTAAAATGATAAAAAATACATAACTATGTTAGAGATAAATTTCAATCGTTGATTTGTGTATATTACTATGAAAATTCTAGAATATTTCATGGAGGTTAAATCCTTACCATCCACCTAATAATTATTGATAATAATTTATAACTGGTTAATGTGGACCTCCAAAGGATTCATTGTAAGAACATGGATGCCTTGATATTCCTCAACACAATATTAAAACCAAGAAATATCCAACTATTGCCTTTATGAATTTGGGTTTGATTTGAAAGTGAGTTATTTAACTCATGTGATAATTTTTCCATCACTTAAATGTTAACATTGTTAATAATTTTGTTATTATGCTTTACTTTTCTTCAATAACCAGTGAGTAAATTTTTTCTCTATTTTTAATTTGAAACAATAAGTAAACACTCCCCACTCTTGATTTGAAGGAGTACGTACTAAGTATATGATATGCATTTATAGTTTAGAAAATTTTCACATTATTGTATTATTTATTTTACTTATATTTGTTTTGTATGTGGAATGGAGAAATTATAAATCTCAATTTCATCTTAACAAAGTATAAATATAAACCAGAGAAATTTAAATATATATATATATGTGTGTGTGTTTCTTTGGTAAAATATTATAGATTCATATTCAAAGAGGACACAAAATTTATATACCTTTATAAAATTTAAATGAAAAATTCTCATGTATCAATTTAATATCTAATTTAGCCCTAATATTGATGTGTCTTTGTTGTGCCCTTTCTGTGGCCTTGTTGTTCCTTTGTTGTGGCCTTGTTGTTCCTTTGTTGTGCCCTTACTGTTCCTTTGTTGTGCCCGTGATGTTCCTTTGTTGTGCTATTGTTGTGTCGTTGTTGAGCCCTTTGTTTAATGTCTCGATGATTAGATAATTTGTAGGTAGCAACTATTTCTTCCTTCTGTATGGCTAGGTGAAGGATTGTGCCGAGACTGCATAGCTATGCTGCTGATTAGAGGATCTCGCATCTCTTGGGGAGAAAAACTCTAAATTAAACATAATCAAGGATGATAGTGGGGGAGGCTTTGGAAAGAGGTCTGCAAGGCTGCACAGAGGGACAAATTAGTTGAGAGAGATGCTGTTGAATGTCGCTATGCTCTGTTGAGTGCCAGGAGTTCGTTGAGTCCACAGGAGTGTGAAGCGCTGAGGAGGAATATATAGATTGGTACAAATTTATTTGATCTGAGATTTGGAGAAGAACTAATGAGACACAGATAGCGTTGCAGGCCAAAACATATAGCACATACGAGAGATGACTGGCATTGAACATAGAGTTGGTGATCGTAGAGGGGGAGAGCTTCTAGGCAAAAATGCACGAGGGGGGAAAAATGAATGAGGGGAAGGGACGATGAAGTGGAAAAGAGGAAGCACGAAGCTTGATGAAAATGAGGCCAGGGGAAACAAAGGAAAAGGCCAAGTCTAAGGAATCTCTGGATGTGAGAGCGATCAGGGGTTTCCAGTGAATTAAGTAGGGCATCACAATGGTTATTGTTTAAAGGCATCTAGCCCGTCAATTGGAGAGTCATGGGAAAGAGGAGAGCTGAGATAAGAGTCCAATTTTTTCTTTTTGGTGTAAGAAAATATTCGGTTTCCAGGCTTGTTAAGGGTGTCGCTGATTTCAGGAGCTATTCCTTCCTACATTCTTGATTTCTGATAGATTTTCTTAATCATGGGATTGGTATTTTGACAAGATCTCTATAAATACTGGCTTGTCCCATTGTTTTGTTAACTGCCTTGTTTTATTGAATGTCTGCACTTTTATTATTATTCCTTAAGATGTGATAATAGGTAATTTTCCCAATCTTCTTTTCATATTGGTTTATTCTTTATAGAATATGGCAGAGGGGTGTGTTTTTTAAAATAATACCATTGACCATTGCTTGTATAATGATTTATGAGTCTCCAAATATTATTGAGTTCATTATCCTTCTTTATTTTAATGTTTTGACCCCAAGGAGAAGCCCATAAGCTTCTGATTTGTTGTTAGACATAAATGCCTAATCCCCAATCATACATTATGGAGTTTCTCTTATCGTTGGTGAGTATAATTCCCGTTGAAATTTGCAACAAGAAAAAATGAAATTGGTATCCAGAAACAACATGAAAATGCACACACAATAGTGTGGGATCACAGGTCACATAGTGATGGATCCTAGCGACACATTAGTGTGCAACCAATTTTTAAATAAATTGGAAAATTAATTGTAATCTTATCTCATAACAACTTGTAATAGTTAACTAAGTGTGATAGACTTAGTTAGCTCAAGAATTTTGAGTTGAGGATCAAAGAATAGGCTTGCAGAGTGATTATATTATTAACAAGGTCCAGTTGCAGTTGTAGCACTAGTGTAGTGTGAGTGGGATCAGTTAACTCACATTAATTGAGTTAAAATCAATTTAACTAGTTCTAACTGATTGATGAGATAGTGGAAGATCAAGTGAAATAAAATAGATTTAATTCACAAGTAGTGATCTACCAAGTAACTGATGATTCATTATTTATAGCTGCATGCATGTCAATTCTGATGACAACCCAATTGAGACAAAGGTTAAAGACAAGTAAACTATCAGTTGTATTTTTAGTAAACTGCCTAGATGTAGTTATATAACCACAAGAATGCCATGATAAATTGCACAATCAAGGAAGGCTGAATTTCCTATTTAATAGGGGTTTAATTCTCTAGGGATTGTGTAAGCAAGGTACGCTGATACTTGACTATGTGTTTTTCCAATTTTTCCTAGATCAGTGTGAAGCAATTGGTAGAGTGTATGAGGTTGTGGTGATCACAAATACATTGTAATGTTTCATGATTTCTTGGATGATTATAAAATAAAAATGGAGGGGTTTTGAGCAGTTTCTTTCACCAGGAAATATTTTGTGTTGTGCTATTGATTTACTTCTTTCTCTTACTTTCATGTGATTGAGCGATCATGTTTTATATTCTGCAAATATTATAGAAGGATTCAATATCTTGTTTTAGTACATAACATGATCGGATTGAATCCATTGATATAATTTCTACATGGTATTATAATTGTGTTAGAGATTTTCTACAGGGTATCAGAGCACCAAGAATCACAATAGTGGAGAAGAAATTGAGTTTGTGTTGAACAATATTCAAATTTGTAGATACTTTCTTTGGAGCTAGAAGCGGATCAAGATGTCTTTCAATGGCTTGAGACTCGAATATGAAATCGAGGGAAGTTCAAATTATATTGCATGGAAGGACAAGATGGAGGTAGTGTTGGAGGAAAATGGGTTGAAGGAATTCATAGATAATGATATTCCCAAGCCCGCAACAACAGATGCCAAACTTTTTGATGCATGGAAGAAGAAGGTAGCAAAGGCGAGAAGGATCTTGTTGGAGGGAGTTCGAGATCATATTGTCTCGAGTCTCCATGGGAAGGTGACTCCATATGCTATGTGGAAGGCCTTGACAGATATGTTTCAGAACAATAGTGACCAAAGGAAGTTTGCATTGAAGGACAAGCTCAAAAAGATCAAGACGGAGGAGGGCGAGACAGTACCAACATACTTGGCGAAGTTTAGTCAATGTCGAGATGAGCTTGGAAGTGTTGATGTGACCATAGCCGATGATCACTTGGTGAGCCTAACACTTCTAGGCCTTCCTAAGAGCTGACATAGTTACCAAGACTCTGTGAATGGGAGGGAGAAGTTACCAGATTGGGAGTGACTATAGTCAGATTTGGTAATAGAAGAGATAAGGAAGAGCACCAGAGATGGAACCTCTAACACCAACAAAGAAGAATATTGTGCATTAGTGGGAAAATAAAAGAAGGCCAATGGAAAGAAATCCTAAGGCAAAGAGGGAAAGAGAGACTTGTCCAAGATCAGATGCTTTCATTGTCACGAGCATGAACACTATGCTTCGAATTGGCCTCAAAAAAAGGCAAGCAAGAAGGAGTCCGCAGTTGCAGTGGATGAAGCATTGGCTTCACAATTTGAGCTTGATTTTACTCTCATTGCATGCATGGCCAACACTGCAATGGGATGCATGCGTTATTTAGACAGCGGTGCCTCGTTCCTTATGACGGGGAATAAATATCTCTTCAGTGACTTGGAGGATAAGGACCTCCAACATAACATAGATTTTGGAGATGACAGGAGGTATAAAGTGGCTGAAATAGGTACAATTACCTTTTAGAGGAAGTCTGGCTCCCCTCTTAGACTAGAAAATGTTTTGTATGTTCCAATCCTAAGAAAGAATCTTGTCTTCGTAGTGGCATTGGCAGACCATGGTTATGAGGTGATGCTTAGAAAAGGAAATTTTTTCCTTTAACACATAGCCATGAGACATATGAAGAAAATTAGTTCAAGAGTCAAGAACCTGTATGAGGTTGAGGATGCATGTAAGGCTTTGAGGAGAAAAGTAGTGGTTAAAGACTTGGTGGTTGAGAGGGAGAAATTATCTCTCAACATGCAGCCTTAGGAGCAGTCTTAGAAGTTTGTGGAGAAACCACAATTGAAGAAGCAGAGAGGAGACTGAGTGGAAGAGTCCACTCAAGTAGATACCTCCAGGAGGGGGAAATTTTGAGCCACAAGGGCAGGGGAAGTACATGCAACTATACCTCAAGGTGTGAGGTGGGGCGTTGTGCATATATAATGCCAAGAAGAAATTTGGGTAGGGTCCATTGAGATGGTATGTATCATGGATCGAACCTAGATATGAGGAGCACATAGTACAACATTAGCAGGAAGGATCAGTTAGATTGATGTAGTCAGATGTCAGGAGGACAAAAATCAAAGTGACAGGAGTCAGATATTGGAGCGCAGATTAGAGTTGGCAACAGTTCAGAGTGCATGGATGCAGATGTTAACAGTGTAGAGAGTCCAACAGACATGTGCAGTAGCTAGAAATAGTCAGAAGACTCTGATGACAGATGCATTATACTGATTTAATTGTTTGGAGGCTATTCAGTTTTAGGAGAGTTGCATGTGTGGACAACACTAGAGCAGTGTTGCATGAGGAACATTCCAAAGGTACCGGATCGACAAAAATTGATTCCTTTCTTGTTGAGAAGTTAGGTAGGAACTAGTGTACCATCTGTATAACCCCAGTAGGGTCCAACGCAGTCGTTCTGGCAGTGTGTCTCTGAAAGGGGCTTTCTGACTATGGGCTCCCTCGCAAAAATTGAGAGCTTTGACCATAGAAGTAAATTCATAACCCAACGTAATGAAATTGGAATCCAGAAACAACATAAAAATGCACACACACTAGTGTGGGATCACAGGTCACACAGTGAAGGATCCTAGCGACACATTAGTGTGCAACTAATTTTTAAATAAATAGGAAATTATTTGTAATCTTATCTCATAACAACTTGTAATAGTTAACTAAGCGTGATAGACTTAGTTAGCTCAAGAATTTCGATTTGAGGGTCAAAGGATAGGCATGTAGAGTGATTTTATTATTAGCAGGGTCCAGTTGCAGTTATAGCACTAGTGTAGTGCGAGTGGGATCAGTTAACTCACATTAATTGAGTTAAAATCAGTTTAACTAGTTCTAACTGATTAATGAGATAGCAGAAGATCAAGTGAATTAAAATAGATTTAATTCACAAGTAGTGATCTACCAAGTAACTGATGATTCACTATTTATAGCTACATGCATGTCAATTCTGATGACAACCTAGTTGAGACAAAGGTTAAAGACAAGTAAACTATCAGTTTTATTTTTAGCAAACTACCCAGATGCAGTTATATAACCACATGAAGCCCATGATGAATTGTGCAATCAAGGAAGGCTAAATTTCCTATTTAATAGGGGTTTATTTCTCTAGGTATTGCGTAATTAGGGTAGGTTGAGGGTAGGCTGATAGTTGACTATGTGTTTTTCCAATTTTTCCTAGATCAGTGTGAAGCAATTGGTAGAGTGTATGAGGTCGTGGTGATCACAAATACATTGTATTGTTTCATGATTCCTTGGTTGATTATACAATAAATATGGAGGGGTTTTGAGGAGTTGCTTTCCCACGAAATATCTTGTGTTGAGTGATTGATTTACTTGTTTCTCTTACTTGCATGTGATTGAGAAATCGTGTTTTATATTCCACAAATATTGTAGAAGGATTCAATATCTTGTTTTAGTACATTACATGATCGGATTGAATCCATTGATATAATTTATACATGGTATTATAGCTATGTTAGAGATTTTCTACATGGTATCATAGTGCGAGGAATCACAATAGTGGAGAATAAATTGAGTTTGTGTTGAAAAATATTCAAATTTTTAGATACTTTATTTGGAGCTAGAAGCGGATCAAGATGTCTTTCAATGGCTTGAGACTCGAATATGCACTCAAGGGCAGTTCTAATTATATTGCATGGAAGGACATGATGGAGGAAGTGTTGGAGGACAATGGGTTGAAGGAATTCATATATAATGATATTCCCAAGCTCGCATGATCCAGGTGGATATCGGTGACCTCCCATCTATTCCATTTGGACCCACAGCATCAATTCTTTCATTTTTTCAGCTTCAGCACAACTTACTATTTTTAGCAGGTTTTCGGGTCCTGCACACATGAAGCCGTTTCAAGGCCCTAAACGACACTTTTTGGAAAAACAGGGAGCAATTGTAGTCCTCAGATAGATCTTTCTAATGAGCTATTGAGTGCGTCAAACGAAGATTGGATGCCAAAGTTATGTCCCCGGGAAGTTGAAACACCAATTTACCCAAACGGGGCCCACAGTTTTGGTGCTTCATCTCCTAGGGTTAGGTTTTTGGATGTTTCAGATTCTACATTGTTTCTCAACAATAAATAGGCCCTCGAGCCTCATTGTAACACAGTTCAGGGGCTGGGAGTCGACACATCTCTTCTCAGAGATAAGCACGACCAGTGCCCTAGCTTGCATGTTCCCATCATGTCTGTATTGTAACACAGTTCAGGGGCTGGTAGCCACCACATCTCTTCTCAGGGATACGCTGCCAGTACCCTAGCTCATCTATTTCCATTATGTCTGTAATAGGCCTGCGAGCCTCAATGTAACCCGAAGCCGTTTTGGGGACTTAATGATCCAGGTGGATATTGGTGGCCACCCACTGAGTCTGTTTGAACCCCCACCATCAGTTCTTTCAATTTGTAAGTTTAAGCACAACTTACTATTTTTAGCAGTTTTTCGGGTCCTGAACTTCCGGAGTCGCTTTGAGGCCCTAAACGACGTTTTTTGGGAAAATGGGGAGCAACATGGGTTACCAATGTTGCTCACTCAAAAGTTGTAGTCCTCGGATATATCTTTCTAACGAGCTATCAAGCACGTCAAACGAAGATCGGATGCCAAAGTTACGTCCCTGGGAAGTTGAAACACCAATTTACCCAAACGGGGCCCACATTTTTGGTGCTTCATCTCCTGAGGTTAGGTTTTTAGACGTTTCAGATTCTACATTGTTTCTCAACAATAAATAGGCCCTCGAGCTTCATTGTAATACAATTCAGGGGGCTAGGAGCCGACACATCTCTTCTCAGAGATAAGCGCTACCAGTACCCTAGCTTGCCACATCTCCATCATGTCTGCATTGTAACATAGTTCAGGGGATGGTTGCCGACACATCTCTTCTCAGAGATAAGTGTTGCCAGTACCTTAGCTCATCTATTTCCATTATGTCTGTAATAGGCCTGCGAGCCTCAATGTAACACAATTCAGAGGTCTGCGTATGCCACATCTCTTCTTAGAGATACGCTGCCAGCACCCTAGCTTGTTTCCATTATGTTTGTAAGCTTATTTTAGTCATTCTTTTATTAATAAAATGAAGCACTATTTCCGCTGCATCTTTGTGTTTATGGTTATATCTATATTCTGTTGCGTTCCTGCATAAAATCCAGATCAGTGGTATCAGAGCGGTCAGATCTTTCTCTGTTTTAATTTTTATTTCCCCGACGCAGCCATGGTATAAGGAGTTCAACCACGCAACCCCGACGACCCCCCATGGCGGAAGGAAAGAAAGACGAGGGAGCAAGAGATCCTATCAAAATCTTGCTCGAGGAGGCCCTCGAGAAACATAGGAACGCGATGATGGATGAATTTTTCCCAATCCTTCAACAGCTGCCTACCGGTGGCACATTTACATCCAACACATCCTCCAACAGGTCCGTGACATCCTGGACAAATCTAATACCAAGTTCAGCAAAATTCCGCCCCCCCCCCCCCCTCATGGAGGAACTTAACGCAATGGATACCATTGCTTCCTAAGGAGGGAGTAATGATCCAGGTGGATATTGGTGGCCACCCATCGAGTCCATTTGGACCCGCAGCATTAATTCTTTCAGTTTTTCAGCTTCAGCACTGCTTACTAGTTTTAGCAGGTTTTCAGATCCTGCACACCCGGAGCCGTTTTGGGGACTTAATGATCCAGGTGGATATTGGTGGCCACCCACCGAGTCCATTTGAACTCCCACCATCAGTTCTTTCAATTTGAAAGTTGAATCACAACTTACTATTTTTAGCAGTTTTTTGGGTCTTGAACTTCCGGAGTCTCTTTGAGGCCCTAAAAGACATTTTTTGGGAAAACGGGGAGCAAAATTGGTCAAATATTTCTAACGAGATATCGAGCGCGTCAAACGGAGATCGGATGCCAAAGTTACCTCCTTGGGAAGTTGAAACACCAATTTACCCAAACGGGGCCCATAGTTTCGGTGCTTCATCTCCTAGGGTTAGGTTTTTGGACGTTTTGGATTCTACATTGTTTCTCAACAATAAATAGGCCCTCGAGCCTCATTGTAATACAGTTCAGGGGGCTAGGAGCCGACACATCTCTTCTCAGAGATAAGCGCTATCAGTACCCTAGCTCGCCACATCTCCATCATGTCTGCATTGTAACACAGTTCAGGGGCTAGTAGCGGACACATCTCTTCTCAGAGATAAGCGTTGCCAGTACCTTAGCTCATCTATTTCCATTATGTATGTAATAGGCTTGTGAGCCTCAATGTAACACAGTTCAGAGGTTTGCGTACGCCACATCTCTTCTTAGAGATACGCTGCCAGCGCCCTAGCTTGTTTCCATTATGCTTGTAAGCTTATTTCAGTCATTCTTTTATTAATAAAATGAAGCACTATTTTCGCTGCATCTCTACATCTATGGCTATATGTGGATTCAACTGTTGCGGGTCCAAATGGAATAGGTGGGAGGCCACCGATATCCACCCGGATCATCGCAGTAGCAGATGCCTAAATTTTTGATGCATGGCAAAAGAAGTTAGAAAAGGCGAGAAGGATCTTGTTGGAGGGAGTCCGAGATCATATTGTCTCGAGTTTCCATGGGAAGGAAAATCCATATGCTATGTAGAAGGCCTTGACAGATCTATTTCAAAACAACAATGACCAAAGGAAGTTGGTGATGAAGGAAAAGCTCAGAAAGATCAAGAAGGAGGAGGGCGAGACAATACCAACATACTTGGCGAAGTTCACTCAATGTCGAGATGAGCTTGGAAGTGTTGGTGTGACCATAGCTGATGATGACTTGGTGAGCCTAGCACTTCTAGGCCTTCCCTAGAGCTGACATAGTAACCAGGGCTCTGTCCATGGGAGGGAGAAGTTACCAGATTGGGAGCGACTATGGTTAGATTTGGTAATGGAAGAGAGAAGGCGGAGCATCAGAGATGGGAGCTCAAACACCAACAAAGAAGAAGATTTTGCATTAGTGGGAAAAAAAATAAGGCCAAGGGAAAGAAATCCCAAGGCGAAGAGGGCAAGAGAGACTTTTCCAAGATCAGATGTTTTCACTGTCACGAGCATGGGCGCTATGCTTCGAATTGTCCACAGAAGAAGGCAAGCAAGAAAGATCCTGCAGTTGCATCGGGTGAAGCATTGGCTTCACAATTTTAGCTTGATTTTACTCTCATTACATGCATGGCCAACACTGCAATGGGATGCATGTGGTATCTAAACAACAGTGTCTCGTTCCATCTGATGGGGAATAGAGATCTCTTCAGTGACTTGGAGGAGAAGGATATCCAGCAGAACATAGAGTTTGGAGATGAAGAGAGGTATAATACGAATGAAATAGGTGCAATTACCTTTCAGAGGGAGTCTGGCTCCCCTCTCAGACTAGCAGATTTTTTGTATGTTCCAGGCCTAAGAAAGAATCTTGTCTTCATAGCAGTATTGGAAGACCGTGGTTATGAGGTGATGTTTCAAAAAGGAAAGGTTTTTCTTAAACACATAGCCACAGGACAGCTGAAGCAGATCGGTTCAAGAGTCAAGAAATTGTATGCTCTCGAGGTTGAGGATGCATGCAAGGCTTCGAGATGCAAAGCAGTGATTAATGACTTGGTGGTTGAGAGGGAGAAATTATCTCTCAACATGCAGCCTCAGGAGCAGTCTCAGAAGTTTGTGGAGCAATCATAATTGGAGAAGTAGAGAGGAGACCAAGTGGAAGAGTCCATTCAAGAAAATACCTCTAGGAGGGGGGGAATTTCAAGCCAGAAGTGCAGAGGGAGTACATGTAGCTATACCTCCAGGTGTGAGGTGGGGGAATGTGTAGATATTATCCCAAGAAGAAATTTTGGCAGGGTCCATTCAGATGGTGTGTCTCATGGATCGGACGTGGCTACGAGGATCCCATAGTACAGCAGTAGCAAGAAGGATCAGTTATATTGATGTAGTCAGATGACAAGAGGACATAAACCAGAGTGACATGTGTCGGATACTGGAGCGCAGATCAGAGTTGGTAGCAGTGCAGAGTGCATGGATGCAAATGTCAGCAGCGCAGAGAGTCCAGTAGACATGTGCAGTAGATAGCAGCAGTAAGAAGACTCTGATGACATATGCAATATACAGATTCAATTGTTTGGAGGCTATTCAATTTTGGTAGAGTTGCATGTGCGAAAAAAACTAGAGTAGTGTTGCATGTAGAACATTCCAAAGGTACCAGATCGGGACAAATTGATTCCTTTCTTGTTGAGAGGGAGTGTTGAAATTTGCAACAAGAAAAAATGAAATTGACATCCATAAACAACATGAAAATGCACACACACTAGTGTGGGATCACAGGTCACACAATGATGGATCCTAGAGACACATTAGTATGCAAACAATTTTTAAATAAATTGGAAAATTAATTGTAATCTTATCTCATAACAACTCGTAATAGTTAAATAAGTGTGATAGACATAGTTAGCTCAAGAATTTCGAGTTGAGGGTCAAAGGATAGGCATGTAGAGTGATTCTATTATTAACAGGTTCCAGTTGTAGTTGTAGCACTAGTGTAGTGTGAGTGGGATTAGTTAACTCACATTAATTGAGTTAAAATAAGTTTAACTAGTTCTAACTGATTAATGAGCTAGTGGAAGATCAAGTGAATTAAAATAGATTTAATTTAGAAGTAGTGATATACCAAGTAAATGACGATTTACTATTTATAGTTGCACGCATGTCAATTCTGATGACAACCAAGTGGAGACAAAGGTTAAAGACAAATAAACTATCAGTTGTATTTTTAGCAAAATGCCCAGATGTAGTTATATAACGACATGAAGCCCATGATGAATTTCGCAATCAAGGAAGGCTAAATTTCCTATTTAATAGGGGTTTAATTCTCTTGGGATTGCGTAAGCAGGGTAGGCTGATAACTTGCTATGTGTTTATCCAATTTTTCCTAGATCAGTGTAAAGCAATTGGTAGAGTGTATGAGGTCGTGGTGATCACAAATACATTGTATTGTTTCATGATTCCTTGGTTGATTATACAATAAAGATGGAAGGGTTTTGAGCAGTTGATTTCCCCAGGAAACATCTTGTGTTGTGCGATTGATTTACTTATTTCTCTTACTTGCATGTGATTGAGCGATCATGTTTTATATTCCGCAAATATCGTAGAGGGATTCAATATCTTGTTTTAGTACATTACATGATCAGATTGATTCCATTGATATAATTTATACATGGTATTATAGATGTGTTAGAGATTTTATACATGGTATCAGAGTGCCAGTAAACACAATAGTGGAGAATTAATTGAGCTTGTGTTGAACAGTATTCATATTTGTAGATACTTTTAGTGTTGAACAATATTCTTATTTGTAGATACTTTCTTTGGAGCTAGAAGCAGATCAAGATGTCTTTCAATGGCTTGAGACTCGAACATGAACTCGAGGGTAGTTCAAATTATATTGTATGGAAGGACAGGATGGAGGAAGTGTTGGAGGAAAATGGGTTGAAGGAATTCATAGATAATGATATTCCCAAGCCCGTAGCAGCAGATGCCCAACTTCTTGATGCATGGCAGAAGAAGGTAGCTGTTAGCACTGCATTTTATCAAAAAAAAATTCAAGGTCTGGTCGTCATTGTAAGTCATGTTTTTGATCCTCTCTTGTCTCCTAACCTATGGTAGAGAGCCCTGGAGGGTTAAAGTGTATGATTCTTTTTCACTTTTTAACAAAATCCAAAAATAATTCTGAGTCCAATATTTTGTTTATGTTATAGATTCATTAGGGTAAAGTCTATTTTAAAGAAGTATTTTAACTGCCTTCAGTGGTTAAGGTCATGAGTTTAACTTGAAAAAGTTTTATTCATTCACCATGATTTTCCTATCCGAGGTTAAAGGAAGAATGCTAGAATCATCAGTTTTGTTAAGAATAACACAGGGATAGCTGATCTTTCCTTGAGAGGCAAATATCTTCTTCAAAATTTTTTGGTTTTACAAGTAATACAGGAATATATTTTTTCTTTCAAAAAGGTAGCAATTACCTGCAAAATTGGTACGAGGAGACAAAGGAAGCATTATTCAGGTGAAACAAGCACTATTATTCGAATATTGAAGACCTGTAAAAACAAGAGGTGTTGCTCACCTAAAAGGTGGTTATTTTTCATTGGAGGATACCTTAAAAGGTTGGTTATTTGTTTTCTAAGATTACACAAATATATTGCTACTCATTAAAGGATATATGTGTTAAAGTGTAGCATGAGTAGCAATTATTAAAAAATGTGATCGAGTTTGGTGAAATGAGTTGGCAACAGGTTTAAATTATTTTGTTTTCATGTCATTCCCTCTCACCTAGTTTTAGGGCATGCAAATATCTGCCTTCATTCACTCCTGTGACAGCTACATCAAAATGTTCTTATCCCCAGTTCAAAACAATTTTCTAACAAGTGCCAACAAGTAGGGCTTCATGGAGGGTAGTTGTTCCTCATTTTACAACTGCGCATTAGTGGTTAGGGTTAACTGTGAGCAGGATGGGAAAAGGAGGTAACGTGAACCTTTTCGAGCCAAATAACACCCGTTTTGTTGACCATTGTGCCAAGTTTGAGTTCAAAGCAGCAGGTTGGTACCCATTTTTAAGGAATTTTTCAGGTGAAAATGTGGCCGTGGCTCAATAATTTGCTGAGACATTTAATGAAGAAAAGGTCAGGATTGGGTTTCAGACCTTCAAGATCACCGAAACCATCATTGCAAGGGAAACTCAAACTTCAGCAACATGTGATTCCTGGCACAAGAATAACAAAACACTCCTTAAAGCTGATTCAAATGTATATTTAAAGCCTAAACATGAACATATTGGTTGGACTCCTACCATTCATATTTCATACTTTAAACCCGAGTGGCAGCATGTCATTACTATTGTACAACGTTACATAACCTGTGAGGGTAGGTTTTCAACTATCCACAAATACCATATGAGGTTTCTATCCCATATCTCTGGCTCCAAACCTATGAATTTACCATTTTTCGTTCACAAATCTCTGTTATCAATGTCTCGAAAGATACATAAAAACTCAGTCTATTCTCTTCATAATCTCTATCACAGAGGTTTGATTAAAATACTTGTAGTTTATGACTTGAGGAAGAAAATAAATACATAAGAGAAGTTTTTAGCAGATGAGGGATTTAGCAGTATTCATTCAAGGAGAAAAGTAGTAAGGCCTAGAAAGATAAAAATTTAGGAACATCAGTCAAACCCTACCCCTACATCAACTCCTTCACAAGCTGGCTCATCTTCAATATCGTCTAGTAGGCGGACTAGGAGCTTAGCCATAAAGGCTAGAGTTTAAACCACTACTTCTACACCAACCATCACTCCTACACCAACAATACAACCAACCAAGGAGATATAGACTAGAAGTTCATCCAAGGAGCCACAAACCTTGAGGTCTTTCATGCAGGAGTGTAGAACAAACTCAAACAAAGAGATATCCTTCTTGAAAAAAACACTGTGTCTAAGAGAAAAGAGGAGGAAACTTCCTCCTAAAAGGGTAAACACGGGGGAAGACTCATTATGATAGAGGGAATTTTAGTGGAAGTCAACCCTAAAACCTTGACATCAAGCCCTGTTCTAGAAGCTAGACAGCAGACTCAAAAAAAAAATGCCATTTCAACACCAAAGGTGCCTACTCTTTCACAAGTCCTTTCCTCACTCAAAAGGGAAAAATAAAAGTTTCAGAGACTATCACAATGGAAGAACCTAACATAGCTCAACTTTTCTCATCTATTTATTCTTCAACCAAGAAGAAAAAGAAAACTATAATTAATTCATATTCATCTTTTGAGGAGGATAACAGTGAGATAGAGTTTCAAGGACAATCAAGCAGATTCATACATGGTAGAAAGAGGCCTTTATATATTCCAAACCCATACATTCAAAGGCCTCACACTAGGCCTAAGAACAAGCTTATATTAACAAGTAAACTCATTGCCAACCCTTCTCTCAGGGATGAAATCATAAACACTGATGATAACCCAGAGAACGAACCCAGGAAGAAAAGTATTCAGCAGAAAATCAAGCACAGAAGAGGAGGTCAAACAAAAGGGTAAATAAAGCAGAAGCTATCAGGATCTTTGCTTCTATATTATACCTTTGATGAATGAATATACAGAACCTTGAAAATCTGAAGAAACATTTAATTTTTTGGATTATACTCAGTATTTTCGGATATAGCTACCCTTTTCAGAAAAAGTAGTTATTATTTTTGGATTTTGCATATGGAGGAGAAAAAGTTGCTTTTTGGTTCTATTCTCAAAATAATGACACTAAAAGATGATAAAGTGAATGTAGCCTCAGTGGTGATGATCTTTTTATAAGTGTCATCTAATCAAGGTATCTTCCAGTTGGTTACTCCTTTAGTTAGCTGCTCCTACACTTTTGCAGATAAGGGTACATGTGTTATTTTTAGTTGGTAGATTGCAATTTTTGTGGAGGCATTTTTTTCCAAGCAACGAGGAGCACTCAACCATCTCAACTCAGCCACCTCGAGCTCCATGTTGCCATGATCTGTCTTCATTTCTATTTCAGTTTTCTTTTTATGTTTTGGATAAGCTCCCCTATATGTAGAGGGTTGTAATAATGTCTCAAATCACAGATTTTCACTTTTATTGGAGGCTTTTTACAAAACTCATTTTTTGTATATATACTGTGTAATGCAAGGAGAAAAGGGTTCGTTGGTTGTACCTTTCATTGCATACTGCGTTATACTTTTTTGAATACATAATATATCTAGAAGCACTCTTGAGGATTCACAACTTGTATGGTGTGTGTATTGTTCACCTTCTTATGTGTTTCCATTATTCATTATTTCATTCCAGATTATAGTTTACACAATTCTGCCTCATGTTACTATCAGTATGGTAAACCTTCATGTAATATTAGTTTGTTTTTGTAAGTCCCGTTGTCAAGCATTCTAGACTTAGTATTAACTGAAGATACTTCATGGTCATTCTTTGAAGTTGAATTGAATCCTTTCATATTCTTGTAAGTATTTTAAACGAACATACATGAGAAATATATTTTTGTCAATCTTGATTTTTCAATCATTCCTAATTTGTTTTTTCATGTTAGTTGGAAGCTTTATATGTAATGGGATCCTTCAAATGTAGAATGAGATACAACTTTATTTCACTGTATGTTTTATGTCTAGAATATGTGTCATCATTTCCTCTTAACAATGGACCTTTATTTTACATAGCTACTGTTATCTTCGATTTTCTAACCATTAATATACAAACCTAATCTTGCTACCATAGTAAACATCAGTGCCTTTATATGTGTGAGAGATTCTTAGCTGTTCAAAATCGCTTTCAGTGTGTGTGATACCCAACCACTTCCCCAAAAAACTCAATGAAGTTATAAGAAAATACCTTGAGCTTAAGATGTGTCTGGTCAGGCGCTTGTCACAATCCAAGTGCTGATTCTAGTGGTAACATATTTTGGTGAATCTGCCAGGAGTCAAAGATTCATAACTCAATATTCTCTCAAAGTTTTGGCATGAATGCCTAGTACTATTTTTTAAAGGTGAATAAAGACTAGTCACTATTTATGATTGTAATTGGTTCACATGGCAAATTCACAAAGAGGATGAGGGGTTTCAAGACTGCCTACCAGAAGAAGAAATCAGAGATCACCTCCTGTGATTCCAGTTTCTGACCCAGAGAAGATTATAAAAGATGCAAGAGGGAAACAAAAATCAACAAAATATGCATCACATTTAGTAAAAAAGATGCATTCAAAGTACATTCCAAAAGAAAATGGTACCATCATCTATCTCACAACCTAAAGAAATTTTAGTATCAAATAAATCTCCTGAAATATTTCAAGTTGAAACTGCTTCCATAAAAGGCAAAGTATATGATGTGAGCCTAGATTCAGCTGAAAGTATCTCTCAATAATCTCTTAGTAAATCAGAAACAAGTATTATTCCATTGAAAGAAGATAAATCAGAGGTTTTAGGTTTCAGTGACGAAAATAAATAAATCAAAAACCTTTGTGCTGATAAAATGGAAATTATAACGAGTGTTGGAAATTGCACCCTTCCTAGATAGAGCTATTTTAACTAAGGAAGACATTAAAACAATTCTGAGTTTTCTTCAAACTCATCTTGAATATCATTCCTCTTTTAGCCCACAACAGGAGTATTTTCCTTTGTCTCAAAACCCAACTGTTGGTTCATATTCTTCTCATCAAGGAGGAGGTAACCCTCCCGAAAATTTTACTTTTAATCTCTCTGACTTTTTAGCTCAACAAAACAAACTTGAAGTTGCCCCAATCCTTAAATAATCAACATTTGAAACTGGTTCTATTGGAGAGGTTGAAATAAAACCTTCTGCTATCCATCTCTTCGAAAATCCATTGTTTTAAAGTCCACAAACTGAAATTTCCAGCATTGAAACTCCTGCATCAACAAGTTTTCCATTATTTGTACCTCAGTAAGTCATGGATCATCCCGCTCCTACAAGGATGCAATAGATTGCTGCTGCAAGATATGCACCACTCGCCCTTCCTCAACCTTTGCATCCTCTTCCTCAAGGGGATTATCTCAAATATTTTCCCAAATATACGAGGGAGCGAGAAGGAGTATCTACTTAAGAACACCTAGTTTTGTTCTATAATTATGCTGATAACCAAAAAATCGAACAGGAAGATGTCTGGTCAACACTTTTTGTTCAGAGTTTAGATGGAGAAGATTGAAAGTGGTTCAGAAATTTTCCACAAATTCAATAATAGGAATATATGCTTTGGAGGAAGTGTTTGTAAAACAACGGGGTGACTGGAAGGATTACCTCTATTATCTCACAGAGTTTGGGGCTTTAAAGAAGAAGACTGATGAATTATTGGCAGACTTTACAAAAATATTGAATAAAGTCTATCAAAATATTCTCCTAGAGGTCAAAACCCTTGAAACCACAACCATAATAACCTTTGCCAATGCGTTAGACTCCAAGTTTACACTATGGTTGAGAGTTGAGAAGACACAAACATTGGTGGGTATGCAGGAGGCTTCTATTGGAGTGCAGTCCAATCTTGTGGCCTCAAACAAGATAGAAATTGAAGAGGGGAAAGGGGAAAAGGATAAAAATAAAATGAAAGAGGAGAAACCATCTTCCTCCTCTAAAAATTTCACAGCTGAAGAAAATCTTGATCATATGTCTAATTTGATTAAAGATCTTTCTTCCAAAATGACAAAATTGGAGTTAGAAAACAGGCTTACTGCTAGGCCCATTCAAAATGAAGGAAATAGAAAAGGGGCTCCTTTTAGGAGACCCTTTCAGCCCCAACAAATTTTACAGCACCCAAGGAGAAATATTGATGATCAAAATGTTCAGCCTCCACTGCATAATTTTTCTGAAGAAAATCAGCAAGAGGAATAAGAGGAAGATGAAGATATTAATCTTGTTGGGGAGACATCACAGTCAACTTGTTTGAATTTACAAGAATATGAAGATCAATCTAGGATAAATCTATTTTCAGATGATTAGGAAGCTCACATTCATGTTCAAAATGAGAAAAAGCAGCCTGAAAATTAGATAAGAAATTATCCTTTGAGGTCAAAAGGGGTTTTCCAACAGTCTCAACAAAAACAAGATGCTGAAAAAATTGCTGCCAAAAAAAAAGCAAAGGTTAATGATGTTCCTCCATCACCTAACCTTGCCCCAATCATAAAAAAATATGCAAAAAATAAATATTTGACTCTGCTTAATTTCAGTTTCAAGTCAGAATTGAATAAAATCAAGATTCTGGTCCAACTTCTAGAATTGTTGAAAAATCCAGCCTATAGAGAGTCATTCAAAAGTCTGTTACAACCATCTATTTCTCCTGATTCTGTCAAATTTGAAGATGAAAATCATACTATCTTCTTAGGTAGCCATGTCCAAGATCAAAATGATGATAATTCTTCACCTTTTTACCTTTCACTCAATATTCATAACAAATTGCTGCACAAGTGCCTATTAGATTCTGGGGCCTCTCATAATATGATGCCTAAGAAAGTGATGGATGAATTAGAACTGGAAATTACTAAAAAATACCATGACCTATACACTTTTTAATCCAAAAGGGTCAAGTATTTAGGAGTGATAAAAGACTTGGTAATTTCTCTTACCCAACTTCCTATGAAAAGTCTAGTGATGGACATAGTGGTTGCTGATATACCATCAAGATTTGGAATTCTTCTTTCTAGATCTTGGTACAAAAATATAGGAGGCACTCTTCAAATGGATATGACATATGCAACTATCCCAGTCTTTGGAGGAGAATTTAGGAGAATGTATAGAGAAACACATATGGATTATATCATAAGTGATCAACAAAATCCCTCAAATCATCCTATATATGCAGAGGTGAAGGAGTTAGGATCATCTATTTTACACCTCGATGCCGATGACATCAATTTTCAGCCTCAAATTAGTAAAAACAACAACCATTAATCTCAAAAGAGCAGGATTCAGAAGTAGGTCAGATTTGGAAATTTTATTTTGATGGAGCCGCATCAAGAGAGGAATCAGGGGCTGGTATAGTTCTTACTTATCCGACTCAGAAGGTAGTGACTTTATCATATCAATTACAATTTGTCACTATTAATAATACTGCTGAATATGAAGCACTAGTTCCGGGGATGAAGGCAACAAAATATTTAGGAGAATAGAAATTGATCATTTTTGGTGATTCAGAGTTGGTGGTACAACAGGTGAGAGATAACTATCAAGTAAAAAATTCAAAATTGAAGAATCATAGAAATGAAGTCTGGGATTTGATTGAACATTATTTTTCAGCATTCAATTTGAATTTTGTTTCTAGAGAAGAAACTGAAATGGCAGATTCATTGGCCATTGTTGCTAGTAATTTTAAGGTCCCTAATGTCAAATCAATCTATGATATTTAGATTAAAAACAGACCTTCCATTCCCGACAATATCAAATACTGGAAAGTGTTTGAACATGATAAATAAATTCAAAAATTATTGGAATGTGTGGAGGAGTTTTCAGACATTCAATTTGACAATGAAAAAGGCATAGCTGAAAGTCATAACATCAAGTCATTCAAAAAGACTTTGGTTGGAAAAGACATTATTGATCTGAGAAAAAAAAAAAAGGAATGAAAAAAAAACCTTCACTACTAAAGGCTTGGATCCTTTAGAGAGGTTGTTTGACAACAATTATGTCTTTTTAAAGGCTGATATCAAGACGGATGGAGAAAGTACAGTTGATTGCAACATTGGTACTGAAAATAAGTCTAGATATGTTAAAGTTTCTAAATTTATTCCTCAAGAAACTAGAACTAAATATGTCAAGTTGCTGAAGCAGTATGCAGACATTTTTGCTTGGTCTTACAATGACTTGAAGACATATGACAAAAGCATAATGTAGCATAAAATCCCTCTTAAATCAAAAGCAAAACTTGTGGCACAAAAGATAAGGCATATCAATCTTATGGTGCTCCCTATTATTGAAAAAGAAACCAGAAAAATGTGGGAAGCCAAGATAATTTTGCCTTTAAGATTTTCCAATTGGGTAGCTAATATAGTCCCAGTTCAAAAGAAGAATGGTGAAATCATAATTTGTGTTGATTTTCGCAATTTGAGCTGGTGTTCACTGAAGGATAACTATCCTTTACCCAAAATGGATCATATTTTGCAAAAATTTGTAGGCTCAAAGATACTGTCAATTATAGATGGATTTTCATGATACAATCAAATTTCAGTTGACAAACAAGACAAGGAGAAAACAACTTTTACTACACCCTGGGGAACTTTTATGTATAATAACATGCCTTTCGATTTAATGAATGTAGGTGCAACATTTCAGTGAGCAATGGATATTGCCTTTGCAGGATAAAAGGATAGACGTGTTTTCATTTATTTGGATGCCATAACAGTCTTTTCAAAATCTGATCATGACCATTTAAAACATTTGCAGCAAGTGTTTGATAAGTGCAGAAAATTTGGTTTATCTTTAAACCCAAAGAAATCATGTTGTGTTGTTCAAGAAGGAAAATTGTTGGGTCATATAGTAAGAGAAAAAGGTATTTGAATTGACCTAGGGAGAGTTGAAGCAATTCAGAAAATTGGTTTACCTAGAAATAAGAAAGAGCTACAGTCATTCTTGGGTAAGATTAATTTTCTGAGGCATTTTGTTCCAAACTTTGCAGAATTAATTAAGCATACAAATGTCTCGTTGAAGAAAAATGCAGAGTTAAGGTGGCAAGATGAAGCAAAAAACTCTTTCTTAGCAATCAAATCTTCTTTGATTGAAGCTTCAGTGTTAATCAACCCTGATTTTGAGAAATATTTTCTAACTTTTTCATATGCTTCTGAAGAAACTATTGCAACAATTTTACTTCAAAAGAACAAGGAAGACTTGGAGCAAACAATTTCTTTTTTCAATCATGCATTAAGGGATGTCGAGTTAAAGTACAACTTCGTTGAAAAATGATCTAAAAAGAGTGTATTAGTTTTGTTGTGCTAAGTATCCTTTTAGTTAAATAAACATGTACAAATTGTCTCCATAAGTTTGCTTAAGGTATGCGAGTTTTAACCATGAAAATTAGATGAATTAGTGAACTTTAAGCATGTAAAAAAGCCTTAAAAACACTAAACAACAACACATAACAGATAAAAACATTCACACATAAGTTTTACACAGTAGGCATGATGAATTAGTTCACCCCTCCTGGGCTACATCTGCTGGTCCAACTTCTAATGACATGTCCCTCTTTGTCATTATGCTCAAAATTGTAAATTACATATGTTTTCAGGCCTCTAATGCTTGTTTTCTCTGCACCAATGGCTCCAGAATGTTCAAATTAGTCTAGGTAGCATCTTATTTCACCAAAATTGGTTGAAAATTGACCTATCCATGTCTTTTTCGCAATGTCAGCTAGAAAATCTCGACTAACTGTGGAGAAATGCAGTCAACTATCACTAAATTTAAATTAAACCCTAAAAATAGGGTTGGCGCTATAATTTCCACCATTATGGACCATTTACATTAACTGTTTTAGGGTTGGGCACATGTGAAATGTTGACCCTAACCTTATGGTTTTAGTTTATTAAACCGTAAAAATATGATCGCCGAGTGGGGTGGAACCTGGAGTCTCGGTTCCATTACTGTGACATTTAAATTTAAAACAAACCTACGATGTGACTGCGGTAAACTCTGTATTATCCATTTAAATCTCTACCATTCAGCTTGGAACCCAGAGTCGTTGCCATATTTCGCAACCCACGACATTTGATGCCATCCACCATGTGACTATGTTGATAAACATTGACATCCACCCGCCGGAGGTTATGGTTATCCAACCGTTAACTATTAATTGTTCTACAAACTCCGACATGTGAACACATTCTTCGCGCCGAAGGTTACGGTTCCAATCACCGCCAGTTTTAAAACTTAATGCTGTGGGTTTAAGACCCGTGTGAACCCTTTTATCGCGACGATTTTATTTGTTGGCGGTTAGCGTGAATACTTGGGTCCTGGGCGAATGGTCACATGAGAGGGGGGGCTGGCCCTTCAGGGCTAGCCTCCCAAGCCCTCAACACATAAACTGTTAACATTTAAATACAAGTGGCGGCCTATAGGATTAAGAAACACCCCGCAGGCAGATTGGTAAGAGCTCTTGCACGTAGACAAGAGGTCGCAGGTTCGACCCCTGTCGACTCCACATAAATTTTACACTACCACCCTAAGGACACATGGCGGCCTCCGGGCTGGCCACGTGTTGCTCATCCATTGGCTCCCACATAAGCCCATTAACGATCTAGATCAATTTCGTACCATTAACATGCAACGGCCCACAACGTGCCACTTGGTGCCATCCTGTTGGCTTAGAATAAAATGGAATATTCCAAGAATATTCTGCTGACTGTACCTGCAAGCTGACTGGGCATCCAATCACCAAATTTTTTTTGTTTGGGAAAATGAACTGAACACGATATCTTCCTCGTAAGACATCGGTTTTTTGAACCATTCACGGTGCCGAAATCACAATGACGAGACCTTTCCAGTCGCTTAGGTTCGGACCTGTTTCGAGAAATTTCATTTTTTAGCATAAGACTTGATCTCCTCATCAAAAAATCTTGTAAGAAGGCTCAGTGCCCGTAGGGTCTCAGTGAGGAGGAGTTTTATCTGTTTTAGAGGATTCTGGTCTTTGATATTCCACAGTATGTAATCTTCTCTACTGTGTTTAATACTACATTTCATTTTATCCTTCTTCTTGTATCATGTACTGGAATGCGAGTGGCTCACTGATTTTATGTAAGGATTTATCCTAGTTGATATCCATACTTGGATCAGTCAAGCTATTTAAATATGGATTAGGCATGATATACTGTTTCATGTTCATTTCATCCATCTTTCTGCTATATTAGTTGCTTTGGGAGGGTTCTTTTAAAACACCATTGTCATGTATGGATTCTTAGATTGATAAGCCCATATATGGTTCTGTTGTGTATCTGGGTATCAGACCAAAGATAAATAATATCTTCTTATATTTCTTTCACCGCATACACCTTTTGATATTTGATTTCTGTGGCATATTACTTGAATCGGCCCTCTTTACAGTAAATTGTCTCTTAACTGTCTGATGCCTTTATATTAGAGTTTTGCATCTTGTCTCTGCAACATTACTTTCCCTGTGGCCTTTTTTGTAAGTTCTGGTCCCATTTAAATCAGTTTCCTTGTTTACAAGAGATAGTATGAGAGCCTTTGGATTGACACCCAAGTTTCATTATATGCTCCTTGCTATGATAAGATGTCCTAGGCACTGGTCTATGGCAACTCTAGGCTGTCTCTAGGAGCGACAACATTTGTTGACAACACCCTGCAACACTTCCTCTAGGGTATGCTTGAGCTGTTCCCGCATTGGAGCGTTGTCAAGAATTTTGAGAAATAGGTGGAGCCATTCCTCGATTAGAGCCCTTGTAGTGCTCTGTTCGCCAGTATATTTCTTCACAGGTAATTTAATACCTTTGTCTCCCCCCAACTAGGCAAAAGTTTCTACAGCCTCCTGAAAATATTTATTTGGCATCTCCGGCCTGATAAGTTGTTTCGGTGATGTTGGCATGATCACCCTCACCGGATCCTTCTCTCGTGCATCTTCCCCTGTTTTCTTTCCTCCTCGCGTAACTATGGCTACGTTCTACATTGCCAGAGTTGCTATCCCTCTAGATTCTACATTCACCATATTCGTGCCTCTCTGCCTCTCTCTTTCCTCCCATTTCTTGATAAGTTCAGGACAGTCTTCTGTCGCGTGTGTGTTCACGCGGCACTGGGAACACCACGGTATTTTGGGTAGGGGACATTCTCTAGCCACATGTCCTTCTTGATCACAATTGTAGCATCTCAGCGGACCTCGTCCTCCTGTACGGCCTCCCCTCATACCACCTCCTTTGCCTCTGGGAGCCTCATCCACTCTATAGGAGGGCCGATCTAATCGGTCCGCCAGTGCATCTAGAGCTCTACACTGTTCGGTGTTGTGAGTCGTCGAAGCGCAGAACTCATAGTACACGTTGTTCAGAACATTTGAGTACTTCTGTAAAATCAGACACATCCGAGGTTGATGACCCACTATTCAGAAAATTTTGCAATACTCTATTGTGGCTTGGGTCGGCTGATTTGGGAACTTGGTATACCAAATTTGCAGCGGATAGAAGCCTTGCGAGTTTATCTGCGTAACTCCTCCAATAGGTGGAGCCCCCTGCACTACCATTGCTGAGGTCCCCACTCCCTAGCTTTGCAACCAAGGACACTCGGTCGCCACGTGTCCTTCTACCAGGAAATGTGTGCACCAGACATTTAGCCTGGCTGGTCTTATGGGCTGCATCTCCTTAATTTTTTCAGTTAGATTGGCAATTTGATGTTGCAGGCCCAATAGGGATGGATCATGTGAGGCTGCTCCTCCCATATATTCTTGTGAGTAGCCCGCCACTTCCTCTATCTTCATAGCCTGTTCCAATGCATTCTGCAAGTTTTCAATATTTTCCTAAGTGAGGGGGGTTCACGTCAAGGGAAGCAGAGCCTTGATGAACCAGTCCCTATGATGATTTGGGTCGATCGGGTAGCTGATTTTCCTGATCGCATATTTGAACCTACGCGTCAGCTTCAACGCAGTCTCTCCTTCTCTTTGCTTGATCTCCCATAGTTTGGGCAAACCTTGCTGGTCCGTTTGGGGTAGCTTAAACTATCTAAAAAAGTCCCTCTTGACATCCACAATCGCTACATTCTAGTGGGCCTTTGACCACTTTATGAACCAATGTAATGCCCTTTCTCTCAGTGTGTTTTGGAATTCGATCAGTTTTCCTACATCTGGCGTCTTCCTAGCCTGCCATATGTCTTCACAGAGGTACCAGTGCTATTCCACATTGTCGTTACCCTGCCCAGAAAATTCTGGGTACCAGGTGAATGATCCTGCCATATTCGCTTGCGGAGATGTAACTAGAATGAACCCTCTAGGTCCTGGTTGCGTAAGTATACCACTAGCAATGCTACTATTAACATGCATTATTGCTGGCGACTGACTGCTATTCAATTGACTCAACTATTTTAACTTAACAAAAATATCACTTAGGGGTTTATAGAGTAGCAGGGGAAGGTAGGGACCCGTGCTATTCGAAATTTGCGGAGTAGAAATACCTGGAGATATGAATGTCGTCCTTTCTTGGAATAACTGCTGCATCACAACGTACCACTCGACATCAGAATCTTCTTCGGGGCACGCGTCTACATCTCCTTTGTTAGACATCCTCTCTCTCTTTCTTCGAGCTGGGCTCCCATGCACCCGCCACACTCCCTCAACGGTCCCTCCCATCTTGGGGACCCACCTGGCCTTCCATTTCCACTATCTTCTAAGGCGCCTCCTCTTTATGCTTTCGATTTCTCCCCTATCATTCCAACTCCCTCATCACCCTCTCTCGCCACCTTTCGACAATCTGTTCCCTCCAATGTGCACATATCTCCCTCAACCTCCTTGCGGTTTTAGCATCCATTCCCCTACTCCCCCTCCTCACATTTCTTGTAGCATTTGTCCCTCAGGCCCTTCCCCCAGCACTGGAGGTTTACGCTTCCATTCCTGATTTCTGGAACTCCATCAGCCCTTCGTCCACCATCAGGGCCTTAACCCACAATGGAATTTCCTTCAACAACTTCCCTCTTAGTCCGAATTGAAAAATAGCTTCTGCTCAGGAGAAATACTAGTAGCACTTCACTACAAACTCCACAATATACCCGTCCAAGGTAGATTCTACCCAGAAATATACAGCTCAGGTCAACTCGGTATCCAATCGATGAAGGGCCACTAGATCTCCATGCACCCACTTGGGGTTGATCTTCTGTGATTTTTCCTTAGTCACTTTGTTCTGTAGCCTCCGCAACCAGCTATAGAGTTCGCTGGGGAACTTTCCCCAGAAGATATCGTAGGTATCGCTGGAAGAATTAGAGAACAGAACTCCATTTCTGATCGCCTTCTCTTTTTGACTTCTCAGCTCAGCTTGCTGAGTTATAAACTAGTCCAGGTGGTTATCCCACCATCTCTGTATTTCTCCTTCGAAGATCCTTGATACCATGATCTAGTTCCCCTAATGAAGTTTATGGTCCCGAGAATGGAACCATTTGTTGGTGAGGAAATAGATCTCGCGGCCAAGACCCAGGTTCAGGGATTGGGCCAACAAGGGAGTCTGCTATAGTCTAGCACCACGCCGGAATTTTCACCCTACTCCTAAGAGCAGAGAGTCTCACCTGAGGCGTGCTGCGACCACATGAAGGGGGGGAACAGATCGGTATCAGCAAAAGGATCTGCAACTCAAAGCTAATGCAGAATCAGATGCATACATAACACTGTATATAGAAGATCTCTCAGCACATCATGCAGATAATAAGCAATTAAAATTTTAAGGTACTATAGGAATCATGCGACACATTGAAGACATACGATATACCAACAACCTTCAGATATATTAAGAAACATTCAGCAGATTCAAGTGTTACATCGCTCGACAGAATGAGTTTCCAGATTTAATTACAAAGGTCCCGCAAGATAGAGAGAGATGCTACGGCAATAATAGATCTATGGAGACACAGGAAATACAATGAAGCCGAGACCCGGACAGAGCTCTCCTATGGCGCCTGCTCCTCGACCTCGTTCTACTCTAACTTCGATCTCCCTCTCATCCTTTTGTTGCTGGGTGATGGCCTATTTTTTCACCAGCCAATGCAACTGTTATTTTCTCATGTGTTCTCACTCGGCTGCTTTCGGCTTCTTCCTGTTGAACATGAGTTCCGCAGTCTGTCCTTTGTCGCATCTTTCCTTCATCTGCACCAACCTTGCCACCTATCTCCTGCTCCTTCGCAACCTTGGCAGCTCCACTGCCTACCATTTTTGTGCCTACCATGTGCCGATCCACAACCCAAAATCTGTCTTCATGCAAAATTCAAAAAAAGGGCCCCAACATTTCTAGAGGAAATTGTTGGGAGGGTTCATTGAGCTCATCAGGAGGATCTATTTTTGAGTAGAGGGATCATCCTTCTATTTAGAAATACTATTGGAGGAGGACATCATCATTTCACATCTATCATAGACTCATTCTTTTCGGATCCAGTTTGCAGTGACATCTCAACCCCAGGGTTATTTGTCACATTGTATATTTCTTGGTATTTCTAGCAATATTTTTTGGGTTAGCTAGAAATAATGTATTAGAGCCCACATCTTCTTTTCTGGGAATTTTATTTTTTTTCTATCATCCATATTCCATTTATGTATGTTTATAGCAACAACTACATTGATATAGACAACATTTTCACTACTCTCCAGCATTCCATACATTTGCAGCAACTCATGTGCTGATTGTTATGATCATTGGAGGGTTTTTCTTATTGCTTGAGTGGCTTGTCCCTCAAGATATTTTTGTATACTGTTACTAATATATTAATAAAATGATGGTTGCATATCGATCCCTCTCATGTCATGATCATATTTTCTGTTTTGTACATTATTATGTCTTATATTGCTGCTATTTCCAATTTGGAGTATTACAGTGGTGTTAGAGCATAATCTTGGCTTAGCTTGTGCATTCAAGAAATTATGTCATTATAAGGAGAAGCTTCTTCTCACAGAAAAGAGAAGATGTACAGGATAAACAAAGGAAATACTCCATTATTTTTGGAAATTAAGGAAGAGAGGATCTCCTAGCTTCTTTTCCAAACTATGAAAAATATCAAAGAATTTCTCAAGGAGATGAAATGGGAGAAGTGAAAAAAAATTAAAAAGGGGGTTTGAAGGTGAAGCAAGCCCTAGATATTCACATGATGGGTGTGGAAATTTAGCCACACATGCAGATACACAGCGCAATTTATGGCCCACATTCACTACAAGGAGAATGGAGGAAGAAGATGCACCAAGGGAGGAGACCTTGAGTGACTATCTTCAGGAATATGAGTATCAATCATGGAGATTTAAAGATCACTTGGAATTCCAAGGGTTTTTCCAACTCAAGGAAGAGAGAAGATCCAACAACCATAATAGAAGCAAGAGAGGTAGAATCTTTCTATCTAACTTTGATGGATCAGCAAAGTGCACAACCAAAGCTTGGGTGGAGGAGCTAGATTCCTATTTCCAGCTACACCAAGTTTCAGAAAAGGATGCCATTAGAGTAGCAGCGCTGCACCTCAAAGGTATGGCCCATGATTGGTGGTTTTTTAGTTCTGCTTCATTTAAACTTGAAAATGTAAACACTTATGTTGGTTTCACTAAGAAATTAGTAAAAATATTTGATATTAAACATTGTAAAACATCATTGGTTGAACCCAAAAACTCAAACCCTTTGCATGAGTTGGAGAGATATATTATGCCCACTCGACTCCTTATTTCTGTTGAAGGGGATGAAAACATGCATGATGCCTTGCCAAGGGCAAGATCCCAACTTCTTGAAGAGCCCTCTTCTTTATATGAAGAAATGGAGTTTCCTCCTTTAAGAGAAGACTAAGATCAATGGTCTCTCATTGATGATGAGGCATTCTCAAATATTGATAAAGAGGATGAGAAAAGCAGAGCTAATAGCGCTGTACCATTGGGAGAACATCCATCACCACACGGAGGTGGAAAGGGAGCCATTGCTTCCATTAGAGGAGTCCTTGTGTCTTTGCAAGGAGTTCCAAATGATTCAACATGTGGGAACCACAACACAATTCTGGAGCAGCATGTATCAGTTTTTGTGGATTGTGAGATGGAAGGGGAAGAAAGGAAGGATCAACATCAAGGGATGATTCACCCTTATCTATTTCAGGAGGTTTCTGCACAAAATAAGGAGACTGTATTGTGCAGTGAAGAGAGGAACAAATCAGTCCACTTATATATAAAGTCCACTTCAGATTTTGATGTCTCACTACATGGGGGCATTCCACCTGGGAGGCCACCAGATCTAGAATTGGTGGGAGAAATTTTTCCATTTGGTTCACCACTCTTAGATTTCGAAGGGGCGAAGACCTTGGAGGTTTCTAGTACAACGCAAAGAGTTTGGGATAGACTGAAGGAGGAGAGAGACATTCTCCCATTTTTAGCATCACCCACTCTCACTAAATATACTACGCCAATAGAAGTTGCTGCAGTGATGGAGGATGGAAACTTCATGGTGCAAGGGAGCTGCTCCATGGATTTGGAGAAAAAGAGGGTAATTCCCTTGAGGAAGGAATCCTCTATACATAGGAGTATATGGAGGCCACTCATGCTTGCATTGGCCAAGATCAGGAGGTTCTTTTTGGATGGTAGCTTCTCATGGGAGGCCAACTTCCAAAAGTCACCACTTTTATTTGAGCATGAGCAGATGCATGATGGGCATGGAAGCATTTTTGAGGATGAATTTGGCATGAGGGATGTCAAAGGAGAAGACAACAACATGTGGGGAGCTTCACATTTCATATCTTCAACACTATCTCTTAGGAGGATTGATCCATATTGGAGGCCTCAAATTTTGGTAGAGTACTCGAAGGATCTTGATGCTTGCATGATTCTTGATGACCCAAAGAGAGATGATAGATACATGGTGAATGATGAGGTAATCTATTCTTATGGCAGAGTCTTCTTGACTAGAGCTTCTGAGCTCAAGGAGAAGGTGCTACATGCAACACATGAGGACTTCCTTTCTATGCACTTTGCTGCATATCATTCTTTGATGGAGGATTTCACTTGGGAGGGAATCCAATAGGATATATATCAGTATATGGAGAGATGCATAGCCCAAGTGGTGATGGAGAGGTTGTCACAGCCATACTCATGGAGAGTGAGGGAGAACTTTTAGTTGATCGATTTCAACTCAATGACCAAAGTACATAGTAGAGGAGGTACATTTTTGCATTATGATTTGCATTTATTTACTTTATATGAGCAGCATATTGTACCAAGGAGGATCCTTCCTTCTTGTATATTGTGTTGTCTTGTACTTGAGGCCATTTGAAACATTCATGTTGGCCATTCTATTGGTGGTTTGTAGGGGAAGCCACATGATTCTTGGTGTGCACCATTGACCCCACATTTTACATTCATGATTCCATCTTATGGGATGATTGTGGCAGAAAAAAATAGCTGGAAGGGCACTTGTTATTCTTTGTTTTGATGTAGGCAAGGGATGCACTACACTGGTTCCATGTGTGGAACTATGATCCACTTTCCAGTTTTCATATGGAAACTTGTTTTCATTGGTATTTGCTTCCATATATTGCTGATATTCCTATGTTCATGGGGAGATTTTTTTGGAGAGTGGGACAAGAGTTGGAGGTGCCCATTGGGAGTATGATTCTCCCTACTTTACATTTTGTATGTTTCAAGAGAAACAATGGACAAACCATGATTTCCATACTATATCTCTTTTATTCATGTGGGAGGAGCCATTTTGAGAAATTGAGTTCTTGGAGGAGGCACTTCATGGCTTATTTTTTTTGTAGGGTAACTTGGGCCATTATTGGAAGCCATGAAATTTCAGCCCAAGATCAGAAAAAACTCCATACTTACCATAAATGGAGAGAGAAAAAACTTGGATGGGAAAATCTAATCTCTCCATGCAGCCCCAACACATTGCATAAACCGCGGGTTGAGGACTTCTTTGATGAACTACATAGAATGGCTCATTTCATTTGGATGATAGCATGGGTATGGGAGAATCTTATTGGGGATGAGATTCCTAATGTTTATCATCACTCCTACCTTGATGAGGCCATTGGAAAATAAGAAGATTACCACTTACACCTTCCACTTTCTCATGATGTACACCATTTGGTTTTGCATGCTTGGGAGGAACTATTGGAAGACATATTTATTACAGATTATGTTGAGCTCTGGTGGGAACTATTGATGAGGAGGCCACAAGAAGAGGAAGGGAGGATTTTTTCTCCACATTTACAGTTTCTTGAGGACAAGCAACAATTTGGAGGGGAGGACTATAATATTCCAAAAATTTAGCCTTCATCTAAATGGAATATTATAGTTTGTTTTATCACTAGATAGGTGAATAAGTGGGTGGGGAGACTCATAAAACCCCTTTAGAAGGAATAATAAAACCCCTAATGTGAAAGGAGGAAGAATAAGAAGCTGGATTAAGAAATTTTGGGTGTGAATAGGGATTGGATCATGTTGATTCAGTCAATTTTGACCAAATCAATAGTGCAGTCATGGAGGAGTGGCCTTTATGATAAGACATCACAGTTTTAGTGGAGGACAATTTTCATGAGCTTGGCGGCAAGTATGGATGGGACCCAATGTGATTATGCTCTCATGATATATATGGAGAGGATGGAAACCATTTTTATCCATGTTTTTAGATTATTATTTGATATTGGTTTGTTTAGACTTTGCTTCCTCTTGCTGTTTAGCAGGGTTGCTATGTTGTTTAGCACAAGGGTGTTCCCGATCGGGAATCCCTACCTCATCTTCAGGGAAGGATAGGTTATTTGAGTTGAATTTACTCATTATAGCATTCTAGCCAATATACCTCCTTCAGCTACAGTGCAGTTTCTATTTAGAGTTGGGTTGTGTTGCAGGGTGCAGCAAAGGAGGATCACATAGAGCCATTTCTGGGCTTGTTTCTCAGTGGAGAGGTAGTCTATCCATTGGAGGATAAAAAAGGAGGGATACTGGGCATATTTCCACATCTTTGGCATCAAGCCAACCATCTACCATCCCTCATAGCATAGTCACAATTCTGAACTACGTTATTTCTAGAGGCAATTGCTGGGAGGGTTCATTGAGCTCATCATGAGGGTCTATTTCTGAATAGAGGGATCAACCTTCTATTTAGAAATACTATTGGAGGAGGAAATCATCATTTAAGATCTGTCATAGCCTCATCCCTTTCATATCCAGTTTTTAGTGACATCTCAACCCCAAGGTTATTTGTCACATTGTATATTTCTTGGTATTTCTAGCAATCTTTTCCAGGTTGGCTAGAAATAATGTATTAGAGCCCACATCTTCTTTTTTTGCCATTTTTTTTTGTTTCTATCAACCATATTTCATTTATGTATGTTTATAGCAACAACTAAACTGATATAGACAACTTTTTCACTGCTCTTCGGCATTATATATAGTTGCAGCAACTCATGCGTTGATTGTTCTGATCATTGGAGGATTGTTCTTATTGCTTGAGTGGCTTGTCCCTCAAGGTATTTTTGTATATTGTTACTAATATATTAGTAAAATTATGGATGCATATTGATACCTCTCATTTCATGATCATATTTTTTGTGTTTTATATTATTATGTCTTATATTGCTGTTATTTCCAATTTGTAATATTACATCCATTTAGTATCGTTGATTTGTTCAAGATAAATTCCACCCTCAGTTGACATCTGATACAATACCCTTGAGCCTTACTTCATGTATGTTGATTTTTTAGTAGCTTGGGAGGCACTCCAAGCCCTAGGGTTCAGGGTTTGGAGGGTGGAGCACCACAATAGTCACTTGTGGGCTTGGAACCCAAGGTTAGGGTTTTCACCCATCATGATTTGGGCCAAAACCATGGTTATTTTGGACATGTGATGGAATGAGATGATAGAGGGTGGAAAGGAGAATCCAATGCTTCAAGAATCATCGAATTTTGAGTTTTCCTTAGTGAGATATGAATTTTTTAATTTGAAAGTTAATTTATGGACATTCAAGTCATGTAGGCTTGGTCCATAAGTCATGCCTCTTCAACAAATTCATTGACCCTTCTTATGTATAGAAATAGAAGATATGTGAGGCTCATTTAGAGCATCCAAGTACTTCCATTCATAGGAAAAAAAAATTATGAGATAACTGAGTTTGTTATAGGAGAAGGAGAAGTTTGTAAGGGACTTTTTTGGGTTAATTTGTCCCTTAAATAAGTTGCAAACCTCAATATTAGGCAGCCACATCACATAAGGATAGTTTTAGGTGGTGTTAGAAAATTTTTGGGGCATGCTTTCCCTCTCATAATAGGCCACATCTCTTACTGGAATGTGAACGCATGTCACATACCTACATCACCCTAAAAAAAGGTTGTTTACATCACAGGTTAACTGTAGCAATTTTGCAGGGAGAAGGGCAGACCATGAGGTGCAGTGAAGGGCTAGAAATAACCCAAAATAGTGGTTAGGAGAGGGAAGAATTGGTTGAGAGGAAACCAAAACAGAGGGATAGAGAGTGAGAAAAAGGTTGTAGCAGCTAGCCTACAAGCCCTAATCAGAGTACCTGTTAGCCCCCTATAAATTTTTTACAAGCAAACAGGGGGCTAAAATGTTTTTGAGCCTTCAAGGAATGCATTTCCTCTGAAAACACATCATCCTTGAAGCCTCCTTGTGCCTTTTGTCCTTTGATAAAATCCCATCTTCTGATTCCCATTGTAAAACCTCTCTAATTGTAAAAAATTGTGCTCCTAAAGGCCTACATTTATCCCTTATATAAAATGTCCCTTTTCAACCGTTTTTCCCCTTTGTTAAAGTTCCCCTTTTTAATTTATAAATCATCCAAAAAAACCCCCTCTAATCCTACACACACCCCTGGTGTGATTTAAATTCCCCTTCTTTCCCCTATCGCTACCCTTTATTGGCCTTAAATTGCACTAAAAATGGGCCAAAAACCATATTTTCCATATAGGTGGGCTTAGCACCTTTCGGCCCTAGCCCCCCTGACCTTTCTCCACGTGACCCAGCGCCAGAACCAGGCGCTAGCCTGAAAAGCGCTTGGCCGATTGTATATCGGGCCCAATACCCACTGCCGATCTATACAGATCTGACGGTCTTTGCAGATCAGCATCGCGCCCATGGCCCACCCGGTTCACCACTCAGATCGCATCACAGCCATCTGTTTAACCTGCCAGATCAACAGTCAGAAGTTCACCAGCCTGGTGGTCCCTGCGCCACGCCCTGTGCAAAAAACCACTGGTTTCTATCACACCGCCATCAAAGGGTGGGTGGTATTTTTATTTTCAGAGTGATTCCACTCATCGCACGACGCGTGGCTTCGTGCACTATTCATAAACTGCCCTCCATCGCATGTTATCATTCATCCATAGACCCGGCGCAATATCGCTATGCACCGTCCGATCTACGATCATCCATCCAACGGTTATCGCGCCACGAAGTTACGTGGGAGTTAACCAAGGAAAACAGTACCCCTGGCCCACCATTCGTCGCCCTTCGCTATGTTTCCCATCGTCGATCTCCTCCTCAGATCAGACGAACTAGATTCAATCGCCCCCGCCTCTAACCGTTTTACCCCTGGCCCACTGCCCATTGACCCCCTCCCACCACATCACCATTCCATGTGTTTTTTTGCGTTTTTCCTCCATACTCCCTATATATTTCATTCAAAGGTCAATTTTAATGTTTTGCATTAAAATTTCCATTCTCGCCACCTTCGACTGCATCTCCCGCTAATCCACCACATTCCACCACAACATCCTCTGCATTCATCGTCCTTGTCCGTGCCACGTTGCCATTTTCAAAGTCATCCGCGCCACCCTCCTTTTGCATGTTTTCTTAACGCATTTTCGTGTTTTACAGGGTTACAGGCAGGCAGAAACCCGCCATGATTCATATGCACTGTTGCAGTGGCATAGTGCACAGAAGAAGTTGAATTTAGAGCCTGATATTATAGGGAAATGTCCGAAAAGGTATCTGCAACATAAATTTCATCAAAGGACAGAGTTCAAACTCTGCAAAACCTCTCCAGCGCCATTAAAGCTCAAAATTGCGTAGACATAGGAAATCATGGAGCGGCAAAGAGTATCAGTGGTAAAGTAGAGAGCTTATGGCTTGTAAGTAAAGATTTTGAGCCTTAATCCAACGATTTAAAGGTGAAATATGAAATTGAAGACCTCATGAATCATACAAAAGGCCTAGGGCACACAAAACGATATGTATCATTGTAACCATCAGCAGAATGTTCTTTCCACAGAGGACACAGTGCTCATCACGATTTTAATCTACTTTGTGTCCGTGAGAATTTTCCTCCCTGACAGCAGTCCTAGGCTATTAGAAGAATTTGTTACACAGTATGGAGGACCTAAATCATTGTTCTACATTTTGTTCAGTTCACCAAAGTTTTGCAGAGGCATTACAGCAGGTACATCAAAGACACACCTTGAGTAAATGGAAGCCTGACAAAGGCCACTCTTCTCATCCAAAGAGTACCAGAGATAAATGCCCTGAATTTAAAATATAATGAGGCCTCAGCCCTCTTACTCTTCTGAGTTTTAATGCTGCATTTAGTTTTCCATCTACCTTCTCTGCTCCACCCAAGCTATAAGAATCCCAGAGAACATATTGTAAAGGGTTGTTGTTCGGTTGTTGCCGATTGCTATTAGAGGGATTCAGTTTTACTGTTAGAACAGTCTTGGGAGGGAGTAGTAGAGTAGTTTGTAATGTAGTAGGCTGGGAGGAGAAAGTCTGGACTATAACAGCTATTGAGCTCAGTGTATGTGACTGGTTTTGCATCAATTAATCAAGAAAATTTCTTTGGATCCTGGTCTATTACTACGGGTGATGTTTTCTTATCACATTTTTTATTACATTTTTCATACTGTTCATTTCTTCTGGCTCGCATCAGAAATTTGGCATAGGATTTACCCTTGTTAGGTACCCTATGCTTCTGCTCTCCCTGCTTTTAATGTTTTCTGCTGTGTGTGTTATCTGAGGATTGATTTAAAACAAATTTAACCAGTTTAGTAGTTCCATATGCTGCTAGCTGATGTATGAATTAATGAAATATGTCTTTAGTTGTTCTTGTTGGGTTTAAGCTGGAAGATATGGGATACTGGGGATTAGAGTTAGCCCTGTCCACTAGGATCCTTGTGCAACCAGCTGGCCTTTCTAAGATCTCTTGCTTGTGTCAAAGCATTGAAGGTTCAAAGTCCTTCTCTGATCTACAGACCCTGGCTCTGTTAAACTTATCTCTGTTTTCCCTTGGAGCATGCTAAAGTAGACCTAGAGTTAAAAGACCTTTGGTCTGATCTATAAGCTGCCCCCTTGTGACTTCATTGAGAGATGCCTTTGAGTGTGTCCAAGCAGGCCTGGAGTTAAATGACCTCTGATCTGATCTATAGACAGAAATTGGGTTGTTTTCCTTCTTTCACTTTCAATCCTTATTGTTCCATTCCATCATCTATCTAAAAGATCCTTTAGTGTAGATGACTTTCCCTCTAAAAGCCTTGGCTAGTTGTGTGCAAGTAATTCCCTTTCATGACTCCATAGCCCAATGGATGGCATTTTCTTGACCTATCCTCTTTACCAAAATGTCCTACTACTTTTATCCTTTCCTTCCATTGCCTTCTTAGTCTATGATCTCATGACCAACCCAGCAACCAACCAACCAAATCATTTTAAAACCCCCTTTGTGCTTCATACCTAGCCTAACATCTCATGTGAGCTTCAAATATATACCATTCTTTGTATTTATGGAGAGATCCCTCTCCGGGTCTAGGAGGGCTAGATCCTAGGGCCCCAAAGTGGTTATGATGTTGTCTCATATTTTGGTCTTGCCAGTCTGGCCAAAACATGGGAACCCCAACATAATGGCGACTCCACTAGGGAACTTGAGTGTGTTTCACCTTGAAAATCCTTAGGCACTCAACGGACCCAAGATCTTTGGTTAGTGTTAGGGTCCTGTGATTTGGTTGATTGGCAAGCCAAATGACAGTGTAACATCAAACCAATCTTTGGAGCCCAAGGACCTAGCCTTCCTGGACTCAGAGAGGGCTCTCTCTATATGTGTAAGGGATTTCTGTGTGTTTGCTTATTGTCATCTGATTTTAGGCTAGTTATGAAGTAGGTTTTTTGGTTTTGGTTTTTAGGTAGTGAGGGATGAAATTGATCAAAGATATAAGATAGGTAAAAATATGTCAGATCAACTAGGCTATGGGGCCGAAAAGGTCAAGAAAGCTATCAGAAGGTGATACAAAGCTGTTGAAGGGCCGATTTGATTCGAGGTAGAAAGGATCTTTGGGAAAAATGAAATAAAATGAACATCAAGTTTGGGAACAACAAAGGATTTCAAGCATAACTAGTTTAATAGCTTACATAAACATGGTAGGGCAAACCATTAATCATGAGAAATGTAACTATAAGCTAATCAATACATAGAAATAAACATTCAAGCCATGCATAGAGATATATAACTCTCTAACTTTGGGAAATGGCTATCAGAATTT
>JAXQQM020073172.1:12500-92949 GCA_034641835.2 Pinus albicaulis | reverse complement strand
GATATGTCGAATATTATTAGCTCTTAATAATATTTGGACTCTAAACATTATCTTATCCTCTTGGAGCATTTCAGTGTGATGCCTAGATGTGGCACATGCAGCTAACAGAAGGAATTACGCTATTCCTAGGGTTTAGTGGCGCTATTGCATGGTTGACTTTAGTTAGAACTCATGTGACAGAGTTTGGTGGAGTTGATGAGACATTTAATGGAGTTGTGTTTAGTTTAACTTAGTTGAGCTAGTTGTATCTAGTCTAACTGATTGATACAATTAGTGAGAGTGGTGTGAATTAATTATTAATCAATTCAATAATTATAAACTCATAAATCAACTAAAGAATACATCAGTTAACTTCAGTGCATGGACAGTTTCAGTGGAGACCAGTGAACAAGTAGGTGAAAGAGCAAGTGTGACTATCAGTTGTGACTATACTGGTGCATGAGATTTGTACACACATTGATGGAGAAGCCAATGAGGATTGCGCAGTACATACCAATGGGATTCGAACTTGGATCTCATAATTATCCATATTGGATTGCGCAGTAGAGGCAGGCTAACAGGTGGAGCAGATTGGAGCATGTGTTTTGTATGATCTAAGCTTGTGTAGTGTGTAACAATTGGAGATTGTACTGAGAGCTTGTGAGAAGTTTGTACAATGATTGTTACATGATCTCTATCAGTATAATATACAGATAGTTGGGGGTTTTCAGCTTTAAGCTTTCCCATAAATACTGTGTTTATATGTGTGATTGTTTATGGTTGTAATGTGTGCATGCGATTGTTTAATTTCCGCAAATTGATGATCAATAGTATAAGAGGTTATGTATTATGCATGAAGCTCAAATAGTGTGTGATCAGAATAATCTCGGTGAATAATTTAGCAGTTATTCAAATTTCTACAGGAGAGAGATCCAGGTAGACGAGGTTCTTCCAGGAACACCTTTCTCACTAAGAGGGAGTGTTGAAAATTAGTGAGAAAAGTGATTCGTTGATTTGATCCTTAATTCAAGGAGTCAAAGTTGAGTTCTTTTTTAGCATGGTCAAGTTCCTAAAATTTAGTAGTTTCCTTAAAAACTAGGAGTGCATGAGGTAGTTAACTGATGTGTTGAAGTTGAAGGACAAGGTTTGATCTTCTAGTGTGAGTTTAATTGGAAATTGGAAGCTTAAATGGAGTAACCTCCTCAATTTTAGGAGGATCCAGTTAACTAGTTTTGTTGACTTTTGTTAACTAGAAAAGCTTCAGTTCAATTCTTTAACTAGAAAACTCACTAGTTTTAACCATTCGAATTGTCTTTAAAAGAAGGAATGAAGGCACAAGTTTAATCATTGTTTTGTTGAACATGATTTGGTGAGACAAAACAATAGGAAGCACAAGGTTATGTGTGGAGCTTGTGAGAGAATGTGAACAAGCCTAGGAAAGGCTTGTTGGAATTAGAGAAGGACAAATTTCTTGGGTAAGGGAGTAAAGATCATAATTATTGCATAGGCTTCAAGCTCGGTTCAAGCAGGGAAAACAAGGTTTTTTTTAGATTGAAACAATTGTATTGTAAGAGATCTAATGCTCAGTTGTGTTCAATAAATTCTCAATAATCAAGCAGAGAGTTTTACCATTTGGGTTCCATGTAAAAATTGTGTTGTTCAATTATGTGATTATGCTTTTATTTGTGTTCCTAATTCCACTGCAAAATTGAAGTAGAGAAATTTTATGTTTTAGTGAAAAGAAACTAGTTTTTAGTTTTCAGATTGTTCACTATAACAATTTCAGAATTTCAAGGAAATTTTGCATCCTCCTTACAAGTGAATAATCTCTCTCTCTACTCACTGAGAAGCTCTGACCCATGCTTAGTCAATTTTTTCCTCCACTTAAGCCCATATTTCCTTGCACAATTCCTTGAGAAATTAGGCCCCTAGTATTTCGGAATTTATCTAAAATGGATTGCGTAATTCCCAATGTTGATCATCTGACTACATGCAGCACCTGCTCAAAACTAGTCTACAACTAATGTTACATTACCTTGGAACCTCCACCACAACTATAGAACTTGAATTCTCTGCATACACTAGCTATTTTGGGTTGATTGATTAGTTAATTGGATGAGCATTGAGTTTGACTGAAGTCCCACTACGCAACTGACCTTCCACTAGTTCCTCCAACAATTAGAACTAGTTTAATTGGAAACAACATGAGATGATTGACCTTGATTGCTACAAATTAGCAATCACACATGCTTAACTAAACTCTAACTTCTCCAACTCGAATTTACTGAGCTAACTGAGTGAAAAGAGCCATGTCACATTAGTTAATTGCATCCAAGTTGTTTGTTGATATGGAAATTCGAATTTTCTTATTTAATCAAGGCAAAATCAAATTGAGAATTTCTTGTTGTGTTTTTCAACACTCCCTCTCAACAAGAAAGGGATTATCAACCACGCTATCCTGCACCTGTGGAAATCAAACTTCTCTCTTGACAAAGCCTTTGTAAAAAATGTTAACATCTTATTCCTTTATCGGAATGTATTGACGCAACCTTATCTGCCTCTACACACAATCTCGTAAATGGTGATACCATATATCTACATGCTTGAATCGATCGTGAAATACTGAAATACAAGATTCTGGAAGCTGAACCACATCGGTCCATCACAATGATCAGTTGGATCATCATCACGACGAATAGTCCCAGTATCTTTCTCATTGAATTTTACATATTAACTGACTTGCATCCATATTTTCTTATGAAATCAACTTCCTGCGATATTTACTATTGAAGTATGTCAAGCGCTACAATTTAACACTTAAAATTCCCACCGTCCTTACTCTTGCACGGTCTCACTATACTCCTACCCAATTTGCATATGGCGACATCATGTCCTGTATGTATGTACGCAGTCAGAAGCATCCTACAAGGATCTCAGTCTCGTGAAGCATAAATGCATAATAGTTTCTTATCATTGGTGCTTAATATCATTATCTCACAGATTTATCAGACATTTGAATATCTTACGAGATATTTGGGTCTTCCTCCATCGTCTCCAAGGCTGAGAAGGAGTTCTTATCCTCCACTTTCTACAAGGGTTGAAGATTGTGACTCCTCTGATTCCATCTTGTTATGACCTTGGTGAAACCCTCAATCTTTGATGAACCTCCAACAATTTGCTCCTTCCTACACAACGGGAAATCCCTAAACAAGTGACCATGCTCATGACAATTGCGGCTCAAAAAGGTACATCTTCATAATCAATCGGTTGATTCCATTATCTCCCCGGTAATCAAACTCTATGGATTCCGGAAAGGGTTGAGATATGTTCACATGTACACATAAACATGCATAAGACATATTCTTACCTTGTTTTGTGACCTTCAAGATCTTGACAAAACACCCTAAAGCATGTACAATGCCTTCCAGAATTTCTGGAATCAAAAAATCAACTAGAAGGGAGTACATATGTAGCCAAACTAGTGCCCTGTTTCTCTAGATTAAAATATGCTTCCCAATGTCTGATATAAAGCCCCACAATATTGTTGAAATAGGGCCTTCCCTTTAAAAATTTTGGCATTATCCTCCAAATTCAAAATTATTGCTGTGAAGAAACCCTTTGGCCCCAATCTTAAGTCGGCTTCCCCTTTTGGTTGCCAAGTTTGTTGAATCCATCTCTACAGCTCCCTCTCCATAGGCCAACCTCTAATAAATTTACAGATGAAAGCATGATTTCTCATACACTTTCTATGATCGTCCAAACATTTTGAGGGGATTACAAATCTAGGTTTCTTTGAGGCATTCGAAATACACTTACCCCTCAAGCCTACGTGCCATTTATCACCTAGAATAGGGATTGTAGAGACCTTGAGGTCCCCCCCATTAGGTCCCTTTTATCCCCCAATTGAATTGATTTGACAACTAGAACGTTGCAGAATGATGAGACACCCCCCCTACCTTAACACTCATCCTGTAGATTGTTGTAGACGCTAAGCGAAACAAAACACGATAAAAACTAAACCGAAGAAAACCCTAAGTCCCACTATCGAACCTCACTGAGATCAGATATTAGACATCCACCAACAACAATAAGAATCCTTTTTGTCAATGATATATTCAGTAGTTGGTAATTTTATTTTATTTTCAACAAATTTTGATTCTTATACTTAGTTTAATTTATAAAATATCATATAAAAATCAAATGCAATTTATTTATTATATAATCCTTTATGATGAAAATAATTATATATTTTAATTATCAACTTTATATATATAATTAATTTTTATCATTGTTTTTTTCAAAAGATACAAAATTTAAATGTAGGTTTTTAAAACATTTTCATATATAATATTAAAAAAATAAAATAAAAATTAATAACAATTAAACATTAATATTTTAATAAATAAATATTTATTTATTATAAAAAGTCTATGATGTATTTTGGAATTGGGTTTCAAAAATTTTAATTCTAATACCAATAATAAAAAAATATAATTAAACATTAATATTTTAATAAATAAATATTTATTTATTAATAAAAGCATATGATGTATTTTGGAATTGGGTTTCAAGAATTTTAATTTAATTAGTAATTTGTATTAAGTAGATGGTAGGAATTTAACTCCATGATAAGTTTTAGAATTTTTAAGAATTTCAATCTAATTATTAATTTGTATTAAGTGGACTTAAGTGGAGGGTAGGAATTTAACTCCATGATAAGTTTCAGAATTTTTAAGAATTTTAATTTAATTATTGATTTGTATTAAGTAGATGGTAGGAATTTAACACCATGATGAGTTATAGAATTTTTTTGTTGGTAGTCACAAATCAGTAGTGGAGATTTGTTTTAAAAATAATTGTGTTTGCTACAGTTTTAATTAAATTGATTTTAACTCCATGATAAGTTTTAAAATTTTTAAGAATTTTAATTTAATTATTAATTTGTATTAAGTGGATGGTAGGAATTTAACTCCATGATGAGTTTTAGAATTTTTTTGGTGGTAGTCACAAATCAAGAGTGGAGATTTGTTTTAAAAATAGTTGTCTTTGCTACAGTTTTAATAAATTAATTAATTGAAAAAAAAAGAAATTAATTTTTAAGCTTGTGGTATTGATAAATCATAGTATTGATTCATGGTATTACAACAAACAAACTTAGCTTAAAATTGTTTATGATAAAGTGGAAATAAACCTCTTTACTTTTATTTTTATAATTATTATTAATAATATTTTTATAAATAATAATAATAATTAAATTTAAAATAAAACTATAATTTAATTAATTTTTATGATTTCTTTAAATTTTAAATCTATTAAATTAAATTCATCCTTGAATTGGTTAAAACTTTTAAATCGCTATAAAACTCTATTAATCTTTAAATACATTATTTTTTTATAACTCTATTAATCTTTAAATACATTATTTTTTTATAATTAAAAATTATCAACTACAATAAGTAAAAACTAATAAACAAGATAGGACAAAAACAAACAAAAAAACAAACTTTTCAAGAAAAACAAATAATTATTTAAAAATGTTATATATATATATATGTAAAATAAAATAGAATATATATATATATATATATATATATATATAAACTTCAAATTCATTAAATAAGATATTTTACCAAATTCTTACCAATTAAAAGTTATGACAACTTTATTCAATAAAATTAATAATTATTTAAAATGGTAAATTAAAAATTTATAAAAATTATCACAAAATTTTATTAATCAGGGTGAAAGATTTTTTTAATCAGAGTTAAAGATAAATAATCAAAAATTAATAATAATAAAGAATTATAAATGAAAGATTGAAAAATAATATTTAAACTAACACAAAACAAGTTTAAAGAAAAATAGAAAGCACTTCATATGGAGTTAAATAAAAATATGATGAGAAAACTTGAATTTTTCTAAAATAAAATATCATTATTATGATGATTAATAATCACTTAGAATTGTAAATAAAAAAGAATAAAAATACTATTTAAGAACACAACTTAAAAATAAAAAATACTCCAAATGGCATTAATAAAAAATTACAACGCAGTAGACATTTCATATCACAAAATTTAAACCTAAGGTTCTATATGACAGTGAAGGTAGTGAAGGTTAAATAGAATGTCTATATAAAAATACTATTTAAAAATACAACTTATAAAAAAAAAAAAAATATATATATATATATATATATATATATATATATGCTCCAAATGGCACTAATAAGGTTCTATATGACAGTGAAGGTAGTGAAGGTTAAATAGAATGTCTATATAATTATTACATAGTAAGACTTGTAAACCAAAAACACAAAGATGCAAACAAAAAAAAGAAAAACTAAGGTTCTATATGACAATGAAGTTGAAATAGAATGTCTATACAATTAGATGGTACGTCTTGTAAACCAAAAAAAAAAAAGAAGCAAACTAAAAAGAAAAAAAGGAACAATAAATACGCACAAGTTACAAATGCAAGCAATTTTAGATGGTACATCTTGTAACCCAAAAACAGAAAGAAGCAAGCTAAAAAGAAAAAAGGAACAATAAATACGCACAAGTTACAAATGCAAGCAATATAAAATAATGTGCAAGTAATAGAAAATAATATAAAAGGGGACCGTTTTTAAGTTTTAAAACTTCTTTACTGATGTTAATTTTTAAAGCTTCTTGTTTAATTATGAAACATTGACCCAGAATGTTTTATTGTGAACAAAACAAATAAGATGTTTAATAATGTCAATTCTTGAAGCTTCTTTAACGATGTCAGTTGAATTATGAAAATTGACCGAAAACATTTTATAGTGAACAAAACAAATAAGATGTTCAATATTGTTCATGAAAATTGACCCAAAATACTTTATTGTGAACAAAACAAATAAGATGTTCAATATTTTTAGGATACTCGGCAATCACAGAGCTGTTAAAGCAATTGTCAAAGGTATTTTTTTTAAAGCAGGTTTACATAAAACAACCAATTTGACCAATCTAAAATTCCAAACTCCAAATGTGAAAACACACCCTAATAACTATTATTTTAATAGCAGGTTTGGATAGAGCAACGGACTTGACCAAATCTAAAATTGCCACAAGAATTGAAAATTAAAAAAAAACACCTTCACAATGGAATGGCTATATAATCTGTAAAACACATTTGGCTAACACAGCCAGTTTGACCAATGTAAGATTTGTAAGGAGAATAAAAATTTAAATTTAAGACCAAATTTGATGAACACGTTAGCAATGTGACAGATTGAATTCGATAAAACAAATTAAAATTTGATAAATCCATTTGACGAGGGAGCAAGGTCATCTTACCTTTAATGCCTTTAAGTAGTCATAAAAAGCATAAAAGCACAGTTTCTTAGTAATATTTTGCTAAGAAACGGTAAACATGATACTGCAACTCTTGTATATCATCTTGGTAATTGGCACATCTATTTCGAAAGCCTTCTTAAACATCAGAAAAGACGTAATAAAAAATGAATGTTCATCAGTTCATAAAAAGGAATTGATTTTGAATTTGATGGAAATGTTTCATGTCCGCATGAAAATTTAACCAAAATATGCTCAGCACTAATTACACACCCAACAGGGTCCTCAAATGATGAATTTTACTCTTGGGCCTATCACCTATCATTATACTGACCAAATCTTCCTTCCTAACCCGTGTGTTGGCATTCAACAGTTAGCACAAAGATTTTGTTATAGATAACACAAGTGTACACATTTCTCTCAGATGCACCATTTCCAGGGGGTTGACGCTTGCCAACCGTCATGTAAGAAAAAGCAAGCATTTTTTGGTGTTGCTTTTCGTTTCCTTAGTTGAGAGTAGAAAGAGAATTTTACCAAAACGCAGCATTACTCAACCAGCATTTCCATTGTAAAAAGGTGGGCCAATTCATTCAACCAAAAGCTACCAATAAGAAATCCAGAAGCTCATAGTTGAAACAAACCAAAACCTTCTACAATCCTATAAATATTACCAAACACACTAGTTTATGCTATCAAGCAAGCCCACTGCTCTGTTTCCCAAAAGATAAATGAGTTGAAAGGAAACCATATGCCATTGTAAAGGAACAATTCTTTGTGCCCAAGGAGACTCCCTCAGTTTGGGACCTGTATTCTGCTTACATAATGAACAGAGATTGAAGTCGAAGCTGACATACGCAAATGCTGCACAATAAGCTCTAAACTTATTCTAAGATCATTGCAGAACCACTTGACAGACTGGCAGTCAATAGAGAACTTCACAGCGAAGATGATCAATTTAATCTATTAGAAAAAGAATCAGATATTTTACTGAATAAAATTCAGTTATGACATTTGAGCATAATCAAAACATAGAACTTGCTGGATTACCGCATATCCAACCATATGAATTGGAGAAAAATAACTTGGGAATTGTCGACACTGCATCCTTCACTGTTTCAACAAAGAGGAAACAGGTGCAAGTTCCACTCCACTTGCACCACATGCCTGTTTACAAAGCATCCAAATAAATTAAAAAACAAAAAGCTCAGTGACCATATCAGCAAACAGTGAAGTTTCATGATATCCTTCTGTGGAAACCCTCATGGCGGCCAAACCCATTTCTGAGGAGCTCTGCAACCTTCAACGTTTGAGTGAGCAGTGATGCTTTGTAATAAGCTCTTTGCCAACAATGGAACCACTATATAGTATAAATACAAGCACCTAGGAGCAAGTAAATATATAAATTGCTGCATGAGGCAAGCTTTAAAAAGCTTGTACAAACAAACACCGCACAAGCAGTTCAAGCCAAATATCTGAACATATTAGGATTATCTTTGTCCCTCTCCAAGTATTCCCTTGTAATTAGATCTTCAATTCTCTTCTTGATTGCCTTGAAATCAGGCTGATCAACACAAGTTTGTTTCAATTAGTCAATCAGAAGGAAAAATTACTTTGGAAATAGAGTTATTAATTTAACTCATTTGATGCTATGCTAACTAAATGTATCATCCTACACAGGACGTACACAGGACGTACCTTGAACATCCGTCCCAGTTGTTCAACACACTCCATCTCTAGCTGCTGGAGAGATGAAACTTTTCGGCTCTTCATGATTCTTACAATTGATGTATCAATAGCATAACGCCGGTCTTTATCTACATCCTCAGTAACTTTTTTCTTCTCATCCACTGGTGGAAGAGGAATCTGCAATCAAATAGAAAAGGAAAACAAAATGTGTGAACCTTGATCAGAATCATTTGTTTTTATATCAGAAAACTGAGGCCAATATTTTTATTGCATTAGAACTCAAACCTTTATTCTCCTCATTTTGTCGGTAAATTTTGCGTTGAATTCAAAATAATCTGTTTGTGCCACAGTTTTTGTGTTTGGTTCTTTGTTGAGGATTTTGTATTTTGCACATGCAAGGGAGTGCAGCAATCTGATAATATCTTCATCGGTTAAATTCAACTGAGACTTGATTTCAGAGTAACTTAGCCTCTCTGATGCATTGAACAGCAAAAGTGCAGATGCCTGAATTTTCAATAGTATCATAACAAATGGTTGGTGAATTCATAGATGACAAAGTGAAAAGCAACAACAAAATACAACATTTGAGCTATCAAGTATTATATCTGCTCATTCTATAAACCACTTAATTTTATTGCACATTTAAACTTAAAAGTATCACTAATAAAGCATAAAAATCCAAAAGTTGGGACAACCAACAATGCAAAATTATGAGACCTGGTAAGCTGTCACAATAAGTTCCATTGGCTTGGGATCAAACTTCCCAATAATATTACAGGTACCCAAAGAATATATCCATGTAAGCTTCCGATGTTTAGATTTTGTCTGATAAAACTCTTTGAACACCTCAACACATTTAACCTGCATTGCAGTAGTAAAATTCAATAAAAAAATAAAAGCCGTTTTACCTGCTAAAATACTCGTCTCTGCTCAGGAAGTTGCAGTAATATGCAGTATATGAAAAACTACATACCATCTCAGCAGGTAGATTAAGATCAAATGACTTATAACTTGGCCAAAATCCCGTTGTCAAAACTGTCACAGTCAAATCTATTCCGGGATGTGCAAGTGGGTTGTCATTAAGATATTCCTCAAAAAAATTTTGATTCTCCCTTGCTAAAGTTAAATCAGAAACCTGAACAGACCGATACAGAATAGACATTAAAACATAAAAAATAAAAGGTTCAACTTTTATATGCACAGAATTTAGAATATAGGAACAGATGAAAATGGAAAGTTTTACTTGGAAAATTAAAATAAAGTAAAAGAGTAAAATGAAAGAAACTGCAAGTTTATAATATTTCTGAGATAAATTACAGTAAAATAAGCTTGCCTAATACAAGTCACAATTACATTTTTTTCAATTGGAAGTGAACTACTAGCATACCATTCCCTCCATTTTAGAAGTAAACTGGCCTCCACACTGTTGCTTCAATTTTGTCAATATACTTCCTTCATGATCATCATTTGCACTTTTATCAAATAGAAGTCTGCGTGCAAGCTTTTTCCTGCAATATTGAACACATCGAAGGTGTGTAGCCCAACATATAACAGAGCTCAAAGCACAAACATCTTTCAAAATATTATCATATCTATACTATAAAACACAATCTACAACATGAAACATGAAATAATTGACAAGATGCTTCCTATTATCACTAAATGGAAATGATGCACGTCCCCGACCTGGTAATATTACAATACACTGTAGCCAGCTTACAATACTAAGGAAGATCCTGTTGGCTAAGAAGCCAAATATAGGGCAGCATCAATTCTGTCGGTCACCAAAGACTTGCACCTGGAACCATCCACTTGATAAACCTTACTTTGGCCCATGAAGGGTGAAACACCTCTAAGGGGATTTCAATCATTTAGGAGTTAATGAATAACCCCACTTTGCCATGTAGCCAAGCCCCCATTGACAACCCCCAACAACTTTGGAATGCATTATTTAACGACAAGGCAGAGGCATTGCAATGAATGTATTTTCTTATCTATTAAGAAGGTGGGTACTGAGAATGTTGCAAATGTAACTTCCATCAGATGTGACAAGGAATATGAATAGTGGAAACTTCTACGACTCAAAATTTCATTGAACTTTCAGTACACTTGTCCTAATCAATTGTGAAAAATTCAAACATTTGTAGAGCTTTTCAAGGTGTCAGTAAATGGTATACCAAGCAGTGATTGTGCACCCAACTTAAGGGTACAAGCACTAATAGTGAGCACCAGCTATAGCTCTTCACATGCAAAGACTGGCCTTGTGGATTGTTAGGGTGGAGCAGATAGGTTCAGTACAGGGAAGATTCATTCTTAATACTGTTATCTCTGTGTGGGAGGCCATGGATTGGGCTAGGGAGATTGGACAGAATTCTCTGTTTCTTAAGATTGATTTTGCAAAGCTTATGACAGGGTTGATTGGTCCTTCGTCATATAGATGTTTCTGTTTGGTCTGAATTGTATTGCAATGGTGAAAAGCCTCTTTTCTAATGCTTCAGCCATTGTCTCAGTTAACAACACTCTGACCAAATATGTTCCACTGCATGATTGATCCGACAGGGGTATCCTCTTGCTCCTCCTATGTTTTATCTGTGGATACCTTAGGCTATTTATTGGAGTCTACAAGGACACAAAGGAGATTCCACGGCATCTCTCTTCAAGATGGATTGGAATTGATCAATGACCATATTGCTGATAATTTTCTTCTTTCTGTGTGCTTGGTCAAGGATTTAGCAGAAGCTACTAGGGGCTGTTTGAATACTTTCCGTTGTGCTTATAAGGCTATGGTCAATGAATGAAAAACTGATTACTGATTGATCGGGCTTGAGGATCCTCGAAGTTGGATTCCATTTCATGGAATTGCATCAATCCTAGCATGATTGTTCACTATCTTGGGATTTCATTTCATATTCACCTCTCCATTGTTGATAATTGAAAGTTGAAACTAGTGTCTTAAGAGGTTGCACCGTTGCAGTCAAGGCCTTTGGTCCAGCAACATAAGGATCTCTTTTTGGCCATGAAGTTTACTTTGGTATCATGTTTTCTCCAAGCCTCACACATCTACTATGTCTCTTATTGGCTCTCAAGCGGTGTTCAATTCAAGAGACAAGAACAAATTCTCAAGTCCATTCTTATGTCCAAATATGATGGCATGTGAGATCTTCCTATGGTTCTTTGGGAAATTTGCACTATAAGGAGGGTGGTTTTAGCATTGTTGATGTGGCGATGCAGGGTTATTTTGACTGCATAATTGTTAATTTTGGGCAACTAAGGCCAAACTCCATGTTGCACTATTCATATGACGATGGTCATATTTTTGTTGGATTCCTCTTTCAGAGAGGTGCAAGATTGATCTAAAGATCATCTTGATCGGATGAGCAAAACATTTATTTTGAATTTATTTTCCACATGTGCAAGGTCAGCCAGATTTGTAAAGTAGGCTCACATGCCTAATAGATGTGTCACACACTCTCACTGATGGATATAAATTGGAGAGACTTGGAGGTCATTTGCTCATCATCTCATCACACATTCTCTCATTGTGATCTGATTGGTTCGATAGCCTTTGAAAGCCTCTTTCCCCTCACACGTGTGGAGCAAAGCTGTTGTTTTCTGTGGATCTATCTAGGGATTTTTGCTGCAACACTGACCCTGGTCAACCCTTGGTCGTTTGACAGCCAACTTCTGCCAAAAACCCGGTTTTAGGAGGCCGTACAGTTGGGCTCTAAAATCGAGGAATTCTGGGTTGTTTGACCGAAGCCCTAATTTGCTATGTTCACCTTTCTGATGTTGCCTATGTTGACTTTTCTGCGCTGTCTTTGGGTTGACTAGTGTTGACTTGTGATGAGCTGTCTTTGAGGGCTATGGGTGTGACACATGAAAGAGTGGTTGACCAAGAAAGACTTTGTTGGTTGAAGCATCCTGCTGACTGTCGTAACGCCACAATATCTCATATCTTTGTTGGACAAAAGGAATTGTAAATCTGATCTATATTTGGCTTGTCTTCTATTGATCTATTATTGTGTTCTATTAGCATTTTACTTTCATGTTTATGTGATTGCTATTTTGTATCGGGCCTAAGAAAGATTGAAGTAAAAGTGCATCAAGCATAGAGCACCATGGTTATCTAAATTTAACATGGTATTAGAGCTGAAGTGAAGACAAAGTCCAAGAATCCAAGCTAGTGTTAGAAGCAATCTCTGAAGGAAGAAATCCTATCAAGAACAAAATGGCCTCCTCAACCTACAAGGGTTTCAAGGCTGATGATAAATTGACTGATAAGTCCGATTATCATGCATGGAAGATGTCCTTGGATTTGGTGCTAGAAGATCAAGATGTCATGGACTATGTGTAAGGGAAGATCCAAGAGCCTCCATCAAATGTAGTTGTTGCCACGAAGACAAAGTATAGAAAAAGGGAAATCAAAGCAAAGATGATTATCCGGGATTCTATTCATAAGCACTTGGTTGCTTACATTTATGAGCTAAAGACATCTAAGGAGATGTATGATAAGTTGGTGAACATGTTCAAGGCTAGCAATGCTAATCAAATCCTCTTCTTCAAGAATCAATTGAAGAATATCAAGAAGGGTGAGGATGAATCTATTCAATCCTATTTTACAAGGCTCGCTAAAATCAAGAATAACCTCCTAGCTATTGGGGAAGCAAAATCTGATCAAGAGACGATTCTTATTGCACTTGGAGGTCTCCCCCGTGATTGGCATGTATTCAATACCACTATTCTCAATAATAATGTGATTCATGATTTTGATGAAATATCGATGAGATGCACTCAAGAGGAAACAAGAATGATGGAGTATGCCTCTAATGGTAATGGAAGTGACCCTACTGCCTTTGTCGCTCATGCAAAGAAGAAGAACCGTGGTGGCCCGAGAAATCAAAACCATGATAGATGTAATGAATAAATACTGTAAATAGTGATTAATTAGTTAATTAGTAATTAGGTTGAAAGGCCATGTCTGATAAGACATGACCTTTCGTGAAGAGGCACCTGCGTAGGTATATAAGCAGGCCTCATTTGTAACATTCAAACCATCTATCTCATATCTCATTCTTCATACCTTTTATAATATAATATATGTATCCTCGTGGATATCTTTGTATTCCAAGTGTTCTGGAGTATTTTAACTTGAGAAAGAAATTTGTTCGCACCATTTGGTATCAGAGCCGTTCGATCTTCTGGCCATTCATCGCTACACAGAGCTACGCTCCTTGGTCTAGGCCTTTGGCCATCAAAAATTCGTTAACATTGTTGCCATCGAAGCATTTCGCTACTAGTGTTGGAGTTTCTCCATTTTCACCTGTAGGCCTTTGGCCAGAATTAAAAATTTGAAGAAATTTCACTACTATGCCTTTGGCCAAAATAAAAAATTTGAAACAAAAAAAAGGAAATTTTTTGAGAAAAAAGAAGCAAAAGCAATATATATAGTCAAATATATATATATATACAAGTAAAAAAAAGAAAAAAGAAAAAAAGATATATATAAAGTGGTACATATACGTACATATCAAGACAATTTAAAAATAAAAAGAAAAAAGAAAGAAGGAAGAGTAGATAAGGTTATTTTGATTATTCTTTGAGTGGTTTACAAGCTTGTGGTTTTAGAAGCCCATGGTTATTGCCCATGGTATTTGCAAAGTAAAATAAGAGCAAAATGAATAAAAAATATCTGTGTGAATCGTAAGTTTACTTTTACGTGGAGAACATTAACAAAGTCAAATACACATAAATGGACATATATTTTATAGGTGAATATATGTGAATAGCCACGTTTCACTAGGGTTGTAACCTTTCAACAACAAAAAAAGAGTTAAAAAAATCAATTGTTAAAAAATATATATATATTATGAAAGTCAAACATCTTCTTAGTAATTATAAAAGATTTCATAATAAGAAATCAAAGAAGTAATTTAAAAAAAAAAAACCGGAAGGAAAAATATTATTAAGGATTTCTTAAAATATTAAGGAATCATTATTAAAGCTTAAAGGTATATAAAAGGAAAAAGAGGTTATTAAAGGTTTAAGTATTGGAAAAGTGGAAAAGGAGATGAATCATTATATTCTAAAGATTTTATTTAAAGAAGGAATATATACATATATAAAAAAATTTGAGCCTCTTTTAAAAGAGAATATTAGTGAATGATTCATTACCAAAGATTGAAGGAATAATAGTAAAGGATATTGGAAAGATTAATTAAGCTTGATGGTTTATTAAAGGGAAATAATAATATTTTATTATAAATATTAGGAAGGGTCACCCTTAAAAACCCCGAAGTTATCTGACAAAATGGCATCCAAAACAGAACTAAAAGAGGGAAGATTTCCTAAAAATTATAGTATGTGTGTCGACGCACTAATTGAAATCAAAGGGTCACTTGCGGGAACAGAGGTTCTCATATCTATCAATTTTACTCGAAAGAATAATTATGTTAGTACCGAATGTGCTAACCAATTAGTAATCCCTGAATCAAATATAATTGAAGCAAATTCATTTAATGCAAATGACAAACAATACAACATAGAGAATTTACACAACGTTACAAGATGTCACGGTGAAGCCGAATTCACTAACACCAGAAGACATTAGATATCACAAGAGTAGTTCTTCCAGAAAGTAAAAAAGCAATACAATATTTGCAAAGAGAAGTTGACGAAATCACAACTAACAAGAATGAAGAAGTTGCTCACCTCAAGAACCACAACGATAAATTACTAACGCAAATTAATAAGCTAAAGAAAGACAAGAAGTCGTTGGAAATCAAGGTGCAACAACTTGTCGAAAATGAAACATCGAAATCTTCAGATATAGAAGTTCAAATTGAAGAAAAATCGAACGTTGATCCAATAAATGTCTCAACTGAAGAAGATGACAAGCAAGCTGCAGAAGAAACATACTTAGATGCCTGAGGAACGAGGAACATTCTACGTGAAGATTTTGTAACCATTTCCATAACATCCTCGCTAGGTGAAAATCAACGAGGTCAAACCAAAACAGTTCCCTATCGACATCTAAATCATGGGAGCAAACAACTCAACCAAGCTATGTATTCAAAACAGAAACAAGCTGATATTCCGAAGAATACTAACGAATCATCACAAGTTTCCAGTGATCGTAAGATTCCACAGATGATTGATTTAGGATGATCTGATCCATTCTTCGTGCGACAATTTTGTTTGTCACTTAGAAGATCATATCAACTTGTGTCAACCAGGATAACTACCCCGAGAAGAGAAGACATGCGTAGAAGAGACAAGAATCAAAGCCTTTTCATCAACAAGCTTTGAGGACAAAGCTTTTTGAGGAGGAAGGCAATGTAATGAATAAAATAATGTAAATAGTGATTAATTAGTTAATTAGTAATTAGGTTGAAAGGCCATGTCTAATAAGACATGACTTTTCGTGAAGAGGCACCTGTGTAGGTATATAAGCTGGCCTCATTTGTAACATTCAAACCATCTATCTCATATCTCATTCTCCATACCTTTTATAATATAATATTTGTATCTTCATGGATATCTTTGTATTCCAAGTGTTCTGGAGTATTTTAACTTGAGAAGGAACTTTGTTCGCTTCAATAGAGCGAGGCCCAAAGGAAGGAAGAGAAGATGTTACACTTGTAACAAGTCTAGTCACTATGCAAGAGAGTGCCCTAATAGAAGGGACTCTCCCAGGGATGATGACAACAACAACTCAAGAAGGAATGGTAGGAACAAGAAGTTCCAAGGAAAAAGGAAGGCTCTATCTGATCATAGTGGAAATGGGCAACCTTTCAAGAGGTCAAGAAATTCCAAGTACGATGAGTCTAATGTCATTGATAATAGGAGAAATGAATTTATTCTTGTATCTGCCCTCTCTGCTACATCTCCACCCGACACCCTGGATGTTCGGTTGATTGATAGTGGTGCTTCAAGGCACCTCACTGGTTATAAAAAAGCCCTCTCTGATTTGGTTAAGAAGGATACTAATTTGGAAATTATCCTTGGAGATAATGCCACCTATCCCGTGAAAGGGATAGAGACTGTGACCCTCCATCTATCTCAAGGTCAAGTCCTTCGATTACAAGATGTGTTGTATGTACCTAATTTGAAGAAGAACCTTGTCTCCATCTCGGCAATGGAAGACAAAGGTTTACGGTGGCATTCGTTGATGGCAAGGTACATATTTGGAAGAACTTCAAGGAAGCTCTTTCTATTGGTTTTAGAGTTGATACACTCTACCATGTTGGAGGAATCCCATTGGGGGCTATGACATGTGATACAACTCTTCAAACAGAGTTATGGCTTCGAAGGTTTGCACACCTTCATTACAAAGCCCTTCCCGAAACAAGAAAGGTGGTGACAGGGATGCCCAAATTTAGAGATGATCATGAAGGTATATGTCAGGGTTGTGCCGAAGGGGAGCATACAAGGGGACCATTCCCCTCATGTGTCACAAAGACAACTGATGTCTTGCAGTTGATACATTCTGACTTATCTGGTATGTTGCCTGTGACATCCTTGGGGGGATGTTTCTATTAAATGACTTTTACAAATGACTTCTCCCGCAACACCTCGATATATTTTTTGAAGAAGAAGGACGAAGCATTCAAATGGTTCCGTACCTTCAAGGCCTTAGTGGAAAATCAAACCGACAATGGGACCGAGTATGAATCAAATGAGATTAATGACTTTTGTAGAGAAGCTGGCATTAAGAAGGAGACCACAACTGTGTACACTCTTAAGCAAAATGGTGTTGCTGAAAGAAAGAACACGACCATTGTGGAAGTTGCCGCGCCATGCTATGTGACCAAGGTCTTCTGAACTTTCTATGGGGAGAAGTTGCAAACACTGATGTGTATGTTCAAAACAGATGCCCGAATTCCACTCTGGACTCCAAAGCTCCCGAAGAGGTCTTCTCTGGTCAAAAACCTGATGTTTTTCGTTTTAGAGTATTTGGTTGTCATGTTTACTTTCATGTGCCGAAAGAAAAGAGAAGCAAGCTTAATGCTTCTGGAAAGAAGGGAATGTTTGTGGGCTACAGTGAAACTTCGATGGCATATACAATCTATGTGCCTGGTCAAAAAGAAGTTGAGATATGCCACGATGTCACCTTCGATGAAGATGTTGCCCTCAAGAAGTGAGAAATCTTCCTAGCTCCAAGGAAGACAAAGAAGATGAAGAAGCAGGGAAGCTGGAAGAGCCGAAGGATGACCTGATGCCCGATGTTGAAGGACCTATGGATCCCATTGATCCACCTTCTTCAAATAAGAGAAGACCCTCATGGCTTAGGGATACTCTCGAAGATGCCTAGAGACATATTGCCCCAAGGGGGACATTCCGCGAAATCAAGAAGTTGAAGAGATACCAAGGGTATCTAGCAGCGATGAGTACGGTAGTACAATCTGAGCCTGGAACATCTGAAGAATCCATAAAGCATCAAGTTTGGAAGGATGCTATGCACGAGGAGTATGAGTCCATTATGAAAAATGATGTCTGGTAAGTGGTCCCGAGACTGGAGGACAAATCTGTTGTCACCTCGAAATGGCTATAAGATCAAGCATGGATATGATAGAAGTGCTAAAAAGTACAAGGCAAGATTTGTTGCCCGAGGCTTCTCTTAAAAATAAGGCATAGATTCTGATGATATATTTTCACCTGTGGCCCGCTATACCACCATCTGATCTATTATTGCCCTTGTTGCTATGCAAAGATGGAGTCTACATCAAATGGATATGAAGACCGCTTTTCCGCATGGATCTATGAAGGAAGAGATGTATGTGGAGCAACCTCTAGGGTTCGAAGTCTGAGATAGAGACAACTATGTATGCAGGTTGAAGAAAGCCCTCTATGGGTTGAAGCAAGCCCTAGGGCTTGTTATGAGAGGATAGATAGCTACTTGATGAAGCTGGGCTTCACTCGAAGTAATGTTGATCCGAACCTTTATTTTAAGGTTAATAGAGAAAGGCCTCTCATTTTGGTTCTCTATGTGGACGATCTCTTCCTGATTGGTGCTGACCCTCTAATTCATCAGTGTAAGAGGGAGCTAGCTTCCGAGTTTGAGATGAAAGACCTAGGATTGATGCACTACTTCCTAGGCTTGGAGGTTTGGTAGAGACCAGGCGAGATTTTCCGTTCTCAAGGAAAATATGTCATGAAGTTGCTGGAGAGATTTGGTATGGTGGACTGTAAGTCTATGTCGATGCCGATAGAACTCAACTTTAAGAAGTTGTGTGGAAACGCTGCTGGGCCTATGCTAGGAAATCCTACAAAGTATCGACAACTCGTGGGGGCCGTGATGTTCTTAGTGAACTCTCGTCCGAACGTATGTTTTGTAGTGAACACTTTGAGCTATGTTGCCAGGAAACGTGGGTGCGGGTGCGGGGACGGGAACAGGGACGGCATTTTTTGAAACAGGGTGCGTGGGTTCGTCTGGGTATTTTTATATTAATATATATTATAAATTATAAATTATAATTTATATATCATATATAATACTATATTTTATAAATTAAATTTATAAATTACAAATTTAATGAAAATTAAGACTAAACAAACTCTAAGAACAAAAATTTAAAATATTTTTTGAATTTTTTATTTTTCAAAATTTTTATATCCAAATTAACGCTCTAAACTAAAACTAAACCAAAAAATCTAAAACTGAGAGTCAAACTAAACTAAGATTTAAATCTAAACTAACAAAATTAAAAATTAACAAATCTAAACCTAAACTATACTAAACCCTTATGCACGCAAAATGAATCCAATCAAAACAAATCAACGCATACATATGATATTTCTTATCTGCGTGAGTTTCAGGTTGGGCGAAGGGAGGAGGAGCCCGATGTCGACGCAAAGCAGAATCTGAAGGCTCGGTAGCAGAGAAACTATGCAGGTCGAAAGCCACACTCTTTTTTTGTGTGTGTTTTGTTGTGCAGGTTAACGTCCACGGCAGAAGAAGGATAGAGCTCAAGGGATGATCGCTTCGTTTTCTGAGTGCGTTTATTTGCAGGGTTAATGATGCTACGACGGCGTAGGAGGGATGAGGAAAATGGTTCGATAGCAGAGAATGCTGCGTTTGCGAGCAGTGGAATGCTGGGCGGTGAGAAAGAATGGGAAGCAGCGTGCAGAATGAAGAGGGTGGAGAATTTAAGAGTCAAGACTAAACAAACTCTATTTTATTAAATTATAATTTATTTTTAATATTTATTAAAATTTAATTAAATTTTTTAATTTTTAATCATTTTAAAAAATTTATATATTTGAAAAAATTGTTCATGAAGAACCCTGAAGAACCTGAAATTCGGGTTCTAAGTACCCAAACGATGGGTTCTTCATACCAAAAGAACCCAAGAACCCGAATTTTTTTTTTTGAAGAACCCGGTTCTTCTGAGGAGAACCCGATTCTTCTGAGAAGAACCCGGTTCGTTTGGGTTCTTCAGGGTACTTGGGTGCGGAGAATCCGATACTTGGGTGCGAGAACCTAGTGTGGGTTCGGGAACCCCACCCCCGGGTGCGGGAACCCGTGCAACGTAGACTTTGAGTCAACATATGGTTGATCCTCATCACATTCATTGGATTGGTGCCAAGAATCTGTTGAGATATCTTCGGGGCACAATCAACCATGGGCTGAGATACATTGCCGAGAGTTTGAGACTCCATGGATATACTGATGCCAATTGGGCTGGCAGTGTGGTGGATCGCAAGAGCATATTTGGATGTTGCTTCACCTTGGGTTTTGCTTCGATATCTTGGATGAGTAGGAAGCAGAAGTCGGTGGCTTTGAGCACCGCTGAGGCCAAATACATTGTAGCGAGTATGGCCTGTTGTGAAGCTATTTGGTTGTGAAAGCTCTTTATTGAGTTGTTTGGGCATGTGTTAGATACCACTGTTATCCTTTGTGATAACCAGAATAGGATTCATCTTTCTGGGAATCTTGTGGTCCACGATTGATCCAAGCATATTGATATCAGGTACCACTTTATCCGGGATATGGTACAGCGAGGCACCGTAAGCCTCGATCATATAGGAACTGATGAGCAGGTCGCGGATATTCTCACGAAGCCCCTGGGGAAGGTCAAGTTTTTAACCTTCCATGAGAAGCTTGGAATCGTGGAAAGACCCTATTTCTGAGGGTCCTGATTGAGTTGGACTATGAGCTCTGGGAGCTCCAGGGGGCTTAGGGATAGCTTCTTCGAGCTATAAGCAAATACAGGGCTAGGCTTGCCGAACCTTGTTGTGCTTCTGCCCCACTGTCATGATATTGAGTTGGTTCGCCTCTCTCTGATCTATGCCCCACATGCATCATGCCCATGGAGTTTCAAACTCATGGGAAGTACCTCTCATTTGACCAATGAGGTGGGAAATGTGGATAGAGACCAATAGCAAGAGAGGTCAGTAGGAGACTCTTTTGAGTCCAAGAGAGGTTTTTACCTCTAAGGTGACTTCGGGTCAGATGTGTGTGATGTCTTTATGACTCACCTTTTTGTCTATGTGAAATAAAGAGCTAGCAAAGCAAGTTATGGCAGGATGACGCCCGATGTTTGGTAAGTACATGATGGTACTTGTGGACAGATGGAGTTCTCCCTAGTTGAGAGGGAGTGTTAATTTTGGGCAACTAGGTCCAAACTCCATGTTGCACTGCTCATATGATGATGGTCATATTTTTGTTGGATTCCTCTTTTGGAGAGGTGCAAGATTGATCTAAAGATCATTTTGATCGGATGAGCAGAACATTTATTTTGAATTTATTTTCCACATGTGCAAGGTCGGCCAGATTTGTAATGTAGGCTCACATGCCTAATTGATGTGTCACACACCCTCACTGATGGATATAAATTGGAGAGACTTGTTAGTCATTTGCTCATCATCTCATCACACATTCTCTCATTGTGATTTGATTGGTTCGATAGCCTTTGGAGGCCACTTTCCCCTCACACGTGTGGAGGGAAGTTGTTGTTTTCTGTGGATCTATCTAGGGCTTTTTGTTGCAGTGTTGACTGTGGTGAACCCTTAGTCGTTTGACCTCCAACTTCTGCCAAAAATCCGATTTTATTAGGTCGTAAAGCTGGGCACTAAAATCAAGGAATTTTGGGTTGTTTGACCAAAGCCCTAATTTGTTGCATTGACTTTTCTGTGTTGTCTTTGTGTTGTCTAGTGTGACTTGTGATGAGAGTTGTCTTTGAGGGTTGTGGGTGTGACACATGAAGGAGTGGTTGACCGAGAAAGACTTTGTTGGTTCAAGCATCTTGCTGACTGCCGTAACGCAACAATATCTCATATCTTTGTTGGATAAAAGGAACTGTAAATCTGATCTATATTTGGCTTGTCTTCTATTGATCTATTATTGTGTTCTATCAGTATTTTACTTTCATGTCTACGTGATTTGCTATTTTGTATCGAGCCTAAGAAAGATTGAAGTAAAAGTGCATTAAGCATAGAGCATCATGTTTATCTAAATTTAACAATAATGCACTGCCAGGCAGGTGTCTTGGAGGATCAAGCATAGAAAACCATCTACTTTTGATCTAAAGCCATTTTGAGTTGTTTGATATTATCTCATCCCTTCAATCCTTTAAGGTGTCCCGATCAGTCATCTATTGCAGCATATGGGAGGCTTGCAAGTTTGTTTCTCCTTTGGTTATTTCACTATTACCAATAGTGTCCTGCTATAGCCTATGGGCTGCTCCCACCCCGGAACCATGCTACTAGCGGGAGCATCCATCAGAGCACGCTTCAAGTGCTTTTGGCATGTTCCCTACCACTATTGGGAACACAACGCTCCCAAGGATTGGAGAGAACTAGCCCATCAGAAGCCTCTTCTACCCCCAATAGACTGGCCATCAAAGACATTGTTGGTTTCCCTCCTCCTAAGGATCGTTACAAGATGAATATTGATATGCAAGGGTTTTTCGGAGAGATTGAGGTTGGAAATTTGGGGTGATATGGGTAGACACTTCAATAATATGATTCCAAGAAACTCTACTCTAATCTCTATCGGTGGAACCCATTTTCTCCAATGTCGAATGCTTGACAGAGAACTTCTAACCTTAAGGCTAGATGGATCTATTGGTTGCGCAATGTCTGGCCACTCCAACTGAGCTACAAACTCCACGTCTTTGCATGGTCAGTTGTTTACTAGGGACTTCCCTCTAAAGCCCATCTTGTCAAAAGTAGGTTGACAAATGGCCATTGTCCCTGTAGCAGCCGCTCAAAGTCCTCGAAGCATATTTTATGGGAGTGTAATTTTGCTCAATCTTGTTGGTGTCTTGTGCAAGATAGAAATTCAATGCTGTTTCATGGACAAGTTCATTAGCGTGCAGCTATTCTTGGTGACTCGTGGCCCTCCTTGCTATTGTCAAACATTTTAAGCATGCCTTCAAATCACAACCTTATTTACAATCTATGCAAATACGTTTTCTCTGATGATGTCAGATCGGTCCAATCCTTCTGTCAGTCATGGCAAGAAGAGGTATGTATGCAATTGTCTGTCAAAGGTTATCCCCAATCAAGGATGCCAAAGAGTAAAATGCTTTAGCATATTCTGAGTTTATTGCAACCCTAAGAGTTATTAGGAAGCTTCTTGGTGACTCAAGGTCCTTGCTATTGTACCACATTTTCAGCATGCCTTTGAATCACAATCTTATCTACAATCTATGCAAATATGTTTTCTCTGATAATGTCAGATCAGTCCAATCTTTTTGTCAGTCATGGCAAGAAGAGGTATGTGTGCAACTGTCTGTCAAAGGTCATCCCCACTCAAGGATGCCAAAGAGTAAAATGCTTTAGCATATTCTGAATTTATTTCTACCCTAAGAGTTATTAGGAAGAGGATATGAATCATCACTGTATATAACCTTTGGTTTTTGTTTTCCCTTTTCATTGGCTATCTCGTACATTTTCTCTTTGTAATATGAAACATAATTTTCAAAACAAAAATAAAAAATAAAAAATACTGAGCACCAGAAACTGCATATAGATACTACTATGTTTTGCAAGGTTCAAGAACAGGGACAGGCAAACAAGAGATGGCTGCAGAGACCCCCCAAAATTTAGGAGACAGATCATAGAGAATAATCCCCCACCCAAAAAAAATTAAGTTCAAAATATAATTTTGGAATTAATAATTCATCATATGCAAACACGATGCCAAATTCAATTAGCAATTACACAATTTGAAAGTCAAACCAGTGAATCATTGATTTTCATACTATTATCAAAATGACAACACAATGTATACATCCATAAAGCATCATCTGACATAATATATAAGCTCTATTACAATGCAAAACTTATAGTTCAGATAGATCATACATGATCATAGTTATCAGAATCACCAGTGTAGGGTGCCAAATACATACCCAGTGCAGATATAAACTGTGAAAATGGGGACCCATTTCAAAGCAGATAGATTCATGAGGTTCCCTGCCAGAACCGCTCTGACAGATTGGAGACTGTTTCAACTCCCAAATACTGATTTTTCCCATTTCCATTGTCATTTAGCAGGGATTTGTGAAATTTCAAAATCTATGGATGTTGGTTATATGTTTGCTGTCTCCATGCTGCCATGACATATTAATGTATTTCTATTCACCATCATTAATTTTATGATGATTAAATTAAATCTGTCATCTCATTCTTTAGAAATATTTACAAAGCCATTTGTTTTGGTCTACAGAATGTTGCTGACTTACTCCCGTGCCTTGAAACCTACTAATATAAATTCATACACTGTAAATATTTACCCTTCTATGTGGGTTCTGCTTCATATCTACACGCCGTCAAAAGATTAAACCGCTATGATTTGAGGGTACCCCACTCCAGTTGCTTGTGCTGCTGAGATAAAAAAATCCATCGGGTAGTTATGACATTTATGGGTATGCCACCTGTTGTCATGACTAACACGGAAGCCTAGATATTCAAATGCAGATTTCTTTCTCAATATATGCCTTAATGGTTCATGGTAAAACGAAAACACTTGATGTAATAATGGTTTGTGGTGAGCAAAAACCACTTGAGGATGTTATGGTTGAGGGTAATCCAAAAAAAACCCAGAGGGTGTAACATGTAATGCTTGAGGGTAAGCCAAAGAAAACCAAGAGTCCGGGTATGGGTAAGTGAAAGAAAACCCAATATTTTGATCAATAATGATGCAGGGGTAGTGCAATTGTTTGTGACTGAAGAATTGTTGTTGAGAAATGTATGAGAAAAAAGTTTCCTAGAGAACCGGCGAATACAGGAACCGGCAATCCATGTATTCCAATGGATGAAAACTTTTTTATAGGGATTTCAACAAACACAATGTTTATGTTTTGCAAGTACAAAATGTAAATTGAAGAAGCTTGAAGATGAAGAATGAAGAAGACCAAAGATATGAAAGAGACAAATGATGAAGACAGACGACCAAAAAACTGAAAATTGCACAAAGAAAGAACATAAATGACAAGGGGCATTGAAGGCAAAGATCATAGAAGATGAAAATGGATGCAAAATACAGTTGAAGATATACGGAATGATGATTACATATTGAGATCACAAGTACTCGTTAAGATGGAGTATGAAGAGTTAACCTCTACTTGTGAATCATGAATAATTTCTAAATTATAAGATGGATTTGTAATAATGTAGAACAAGCATAGAGGTATATGGAAGAATTAAAGATGAAAACAAAACGGAGAGGAGGGATGAAGATTGGTTGAGATATTCATGGAGAGATTATTGTGATGATAGTTACACATTTGGTTCAACTAAACAGCTAATTATAACATAGTTGTTATGGTCACATATTGTTATATAAAGGATATTATTATATAAAGGGACCAGCTGTACAATAGAAACACATACAAAAATGATTTAATTTAATAGAATTTCCTCTTAAAGGGTTTCTCGAGTGTAAACTCCTAGTGTCCCTTGCTTCATATACATTTGTATGTATTCGCTGCTAGCTAGTGAAGGCGACACCATCCATGTGTTCCTACCCTGGAGTCTCGATAGCATGTATTTTTTTATTTCGTTTTTTTGTTTTTGTTCTTTTTATCAGCTAACCCATGGGGATTTGAACCAGTGACCTATTGCAAGGAGTGCTTTAGTAGTGCACCCATTCACCATCAATTCAAAACCCTGTGGGCTGCATGTATATTTTTGTTTAAAAAAATTAACCCTAAATATTTCAAAGTTGAAAAATTTCATTTTTAGGACCATCAGAGTTTTTAGAAATGTTTGAAATTAGAATATGTCAACTTAGAATACATCAAACATAGAAAGAATGTATGTAACATAGAATTATGAAATTTCTTATATTTTTCCTAATGTTTCAGATATTTTTCCATGTAAATATATTTTTTTATAAAAAATGAGGGTAAATTCAAGATAGATGCCACACCCACAACCAAACATTCAGCCGAAGCCAATCCACATGCATGGCTCATGTAACCTTGAACATGATAAAAGTCAAAATTAAAAACAAAAATGTTTTCCTTATTTGCAGAATGTAAAATCAGCACTTGGAGGAGTGGACCGGGCCTTTAATCTATAATTAGATTGGATTTGGTGAAAGCAGGATGTTGTTACCTCCCCCACTAGGGTCCAAGTCCCAAAACAAGCAAAATGTTCACTCCTCGTAGACCACCAAAGCCCATAAGGGCAGCATTGAAAAGCAGAAGCTGGCATGGCCATTATATTTGGTCAGGTGGTCCCCCAACATAAAGTGTGACACAATGTCCCACCTCTTAATAGGTGGTAGATGCTTGGAGCATTAAATGTCTTAATCATCTTGTCCAAACACCTTTTACTTAGACAAAAATAGTGTGTTTTAACTTGTTTTTGTGTGGAGAGAAGCGCAAAGTGGGGCATTAGCCCATCGAAAACCACTAGTTGTCCCCATAAGACTACGAGATGTCCCTTGGGTGTCCCCATAAGATAAAGCCTAAAGGGCATCCCCAGGATAGTCCCATGCTACATGAGATCACCCAAGTACATCCTCACGCCATCCACTATAGATCAAGAATGATAGATAAGATAATTTTACTAATATCCGACAAATGACCACAAAAGTAGGTCATTGGTCGTAAAAAGTACAACCAGTATGAATAAAATGTAGGAGTGCCAACGCCACTCCTAGAAAATGTCGAAAATAATCCAAAGAAACAAACCTTCAAAAGTATAACATAAAAGCATCAAGAAAATATGTATAAAGTCATGACCAGGGTACGATGATGCAAAATACTAAGCAAATTTGTCCAAGACTTGAAAGGTGGACTACCCAACTTGAGCCCCTGTCCATAAAGAAAAATTGAGAGAAAGATTTCGAGGGACGCTACCAATTAAGTCAAGATCTGTTGTGTCAAATGGTCGAGGGCGTGGGAGGAAAATTGGCTCGTTGTTAGAAACTTCTGGGACAATTGAGGTACTCGACAACACAATCTCATGAGGGATGTATAAAGTGAAAAAAGTTCCTTCTCAAGTTAAATACTCCAAAAGACTTGGAATATAAAAATATCCAAATATTATATTAGATAGTATGAATGACTTGATTGAACGTTACAAATGAGGCCTGCTTATATACCTAGACAGGAGCCTCTTCACGAAAGGTCATGTCATTAGACATGCCCTTTCAACCTAATAAATAATTAACTAATTAATCATTATTTATATTATTTTATTCATTACATTGCCTTCCTCCTCAAAAAGCTTTGTCCTCAAAGCTTGGTGATGAAAGGCCTAGATTTCTTTTCCTACTACGAACGTCTTCTCGTCTCGAGGTAGTCATCCTTGTCGATACAAGTTGATAGGATCCTCTAAGTGACAAACAAAATTGTTGCACTGAGAATGGATTGGACCATCCTAAATCAATTTTCTTGGAATCTTACGGTGACTTAAAACTTGTGATGAATTATCACTTGAATGGATTGCAATGACATTAGTATTCTTCGAAACATCAACTTGTTGTTTCTGTTCTGAATACATAACTTGGTCGAGTTCTTTGCTCCCGTGATTTGGATGTCAATAGGGAACATTTTTGGTTTGACTTCTTTGATTTTATTCTGGCGAGGATGTTATTGAGTTGGTTATAGAACCTTCACTTAGAATGTTCCTCCTCTAAATTCCAACATCTAAATTTGCATCTTCTGCAACTTGTTTGTCTTCTTCTTCAGTTGTGACATTTACTGGATCAATGTTCATTTTTTCTTCAACTTGAACTTCAACATTTGAAGGTTCCGATGATTCCTTTTCGACAAGTTGTTGCACCTTGTTTTATAATGACTTCTTGTCCTTTTTCAGCTTGTTAATTTGCATTAGTAACTTGTCGTTGTGGTCCTTGAGGCGAGCAACTTCTTCATTCTTGTTAGTGGTGATTTTGTCAATTTTTTTTTGCATATTTTGGATCACCTTTTAACCTTCTTGAAAAATCACTTTTGAAATTTCTTCCAAGTCTTCAGGGATCATTGAATGTGGCTTTAAATTAAATTCCTGTAGCGTTATTTTCTTCTTTTTAAAGGAGAATGTCAAAAATTTCTTTTTGTATTTAGGATAAGGGACTCTAGAGTTTCCATCCATGGTGAACCTAACACAATGTCACTAACGTCAAAAAGTAAGGTTTTCACAGTAAATTGAGAGATAAAAGTATAATCCCCAATATTTAGTTGTAGACTATTTATGTCATAATTTTTTTTGTGAAAAAAAGTCTAATTTTTCGATTATATTTGACTCAGGAATCGCCAACTGGATTGCAATTTGAGGGTTTATGTAATTTTTATCTTCAGCGGGTGATATAGCAATAGTGACATCATTTCCTGTGAGAGTTCCTTTAATTTTAAATAGCACCTTAGCGTCGATGGGTAAAGTTTCTAAAAATCTTCCTTCCTTCATTTTTGTCTTGGAATCCATGTTGTATTCATTAATAATTTCGTTAAATAATACTTTGATTATGACACTTATGTATCTCTTTGTAATGAATATCCATACAAGTGAAACACACTTTTCTTCACTTGAATAAAATATATCCTCTTTCTTCCTTTCTTTTTCTTTTTCTTTTTTTTGAAATTCAATCTTTTCCCTCCTATAATAATGACACCCCCTTCTTTTCTTTTCTTTTTGATTAATTTTATATATATATATATATAATTAATCAGAAATATAATTAAATTATTTATACAATTAATTAAAAATTATACACATAATTATTAGTACTTAGCTAATGGACATATAACTAAGTGTGACCTTAATATGAGAACAATGGCAATGATGTCAATGGAAAGGTGCGATGTGGGAAGGAGTTGTGACGGTTGGGAAAGTCGATCGTGCAGGAACAAAACAACGAATTGTCGAAACACAGTGGTCAGAAAGACACTGTGTGGGGCCGCTGATAGCACAGATGGTGGTTGGAAGTACGGTGGGAGCGTTTTAAAAACCGTTGTTGTGTTTGACGGAGGCTAGACGGATCGGAGGCGATGACAACAAACATGGAATGCGATACCAAATGATACCAAATGAAGCGATGGCGAGTCGACGGTGTGCCGGTCAGCCGGGTGGCAGCGCTAAGGAACGAGCAAACAAGCGGTTGGCAACTTGAGGAGATAGGTGGTCGCAGTGGCGTATAAGGGCATATGTCTATATGTGTCGTTTTCGGCTACCCGTCTGCTGTAGTAACGTCGACAGAGCAAAGCGGATAATCACGAGGGTGGAAGACCAGACGACATGGCAGATTCCGTGGTGCCCCGTAGACGTGGTTCTGTCGGCCACACGTAAATAATTTAAAATTATATTACACAACAACCAAAAATAAAAAATAAAAAAATCTAATTTTTTTAATTTTTAATTTTATTTATTTTTCTTTATTATTATTATTTCTTATATAACGACGACTTCTTCTTCTTTCTTTCTTTCTTTTTCTTTTTTTTTTAATATATATTTTTTCTTTTTTTCTTTTTTCACAAAAATTTCTCCTTTTTTTTCAAATTTTCAAGTCTGGCCAAAGGCCAACTGGTGAAAATGGAGAAACTCCAAGATTGGTAGCAAAACGCTTCAACGACAACAATGTTGACGAATTTGACAGTCAAGGACCTGGATCGGAGAGCATGGCTCTATACAGCGGTGAGCGGCCAGAAGATCGAACTACTCTGATACCAAATGAAGTGAACAAAGTTCCTTCTCAAGTTAAATACTCTAGAAGACTTGGAATATAAAAATATCCACGAGGATACAAATATTATATTAGATAGTATGAATGACTTGATTGAATGTTACAAATGAGGCCTGCTTATATACCTAGAGAGGAGCCTCTTCACGAAAGTTCATGTCTCATCGGACATGCCCTTTCAACCTAATTACTAGTTACTAATTAATCATTATTTATATTATTTTATTCATTACAATGTATGAATGGGGAATACTCTTAGCATTCAAGGTTGAAAGAAGGGAAATCCAAATGGATCTCTAGTTGCACCTCTAGATCTAGGAGGTAGTTTTACGACTGAAAGGCGCTTCATGTTGGATCCATCTAGAGTCGATCTCTCTAATGTTCTAAGAAAGTGTGCCCTAATGTATAAATCGGCCCCTCTAAGTCGATCTTAGTAATATCAGTTGAAATTTTGATGTTTTATGTTGTAACAATCACTTATTACAAAACTTCTTTATGATGCAATATTAGATAAGTAATTGTAGATAGAACATAAATCAAATGCACAATAGAAGACAACCAAGAATACAATGAGACAGAGAATTTAGACCCAATGACCAGGGCAAAACCCAACCAATTTTTTCTTCTATTAGAAACCAATTGTTCAGTAGATATACAAAGTACAATGAGAGATCAAGAGAGTAAGTTCACCCAAATTTCAACAAGTTGTAACATGAAGATCATTGGTAGCAGCAGCAGATGCACACACTGAATCACCCTTCAATTGAATCAACGCTGAGACAATGAAGCACTGAATCAACCTTGGCTCACCAAGTTCTGCTCTTAATCTCCATGTCTCTCTCTTACAATCTTCTTCAACTCTCTCCAACTCTTTCTCAAATTTGAATTCTTCTTTCACTATGCACAAGTAGTGAGGGGAGAAAGAATGAGGCACACATATATAGGAGGAGCAACGAATCCATGCCATAAAGGAGGAGTAACTCGCACCCCAAGAGTGTAACTCATGTGAATTTAGGAAAAGTAACTCATGGCATTAAGAAGGTACACATGGTTTTGTAACTTGGGCTTTTAAGAGAGAGTGTAACATATGCACTAAAGAGAGCATAAGAGGAATATTTTGTCATGCTTTTATTAAGTGTAAGAAAGTGTATGAGAATCTTTTATGATGTGCTTTAATGAGTGAAAGAGAGTGTAAGAGGAATATGCATGCCAATAATCAGTGTAAGAGAACATTATTGAGAGTTGTAATTGAGTGACTTGAATTTCATTTTAATAATAATATAATAGTATCATAAAAATAATAATAATAATATTAATGATAATATGATGATTAAGTTGAAATTGAACTATTAGGATTGATAGATGATCAGAAGGGATTTTCTATCAACAATACTTGATTACCAATTGATGCAAGGTGATTTACTATATTTGGAATGCCATACTTGAGACTCTCTACTTTTAGACTTTCTATTTTAGAAATTCTATTTTTAGACCACCTATTTGTAGAAATTCTAATTTTAGACTTTCTATTTTTAGAAATTGTATTCTTAGACTTTTCTATTTTTAGAAATTTATCCCTGAGCTGCCAAATTTTCAACACTCCCTCTCAGTTACAGAGGAATTTCTTTCTGCAGCAAAAGATCTTCGCTTTCTATACATATCTTTGTTCATCTCTGCTCTGTATCATCTAGAACAATGATGTCTCACTCTAATGAAGAATGCTTTTATTGAGTGTAAGAAAGTGTATGAGAATCTTTTATGATGTGCTTTAATGAGTGAAAGAGAGTGTAAGAGGAATATGCATGCCAATAATGAGAGTGTAGGAGAACATTATTGAGAGTTGTAATTGAGTGACTTGAATTTCTTTTTAATAAGGGATTTTCTATCAACAATACTTGATTACCAATTGATGTAAGGTGATTCACTATTATTTGGAATGTCGTACTTGAGACTCTACTTTTAGACTTTCTATTTTTCGAAATTCTATTTTGAAACTTTCTATTTTTCGAAATTCTAATTTTAGACTTTTTATTTTTAGAAATTCTATTTTTAGACTTTCTATTGTTAGAAATTTATCCCTGCGCTGCAAAATTTTCAACAGTCCCTCTCAGTTACAAAGGAATTTCTTTCTGCAACAAAATATCTTCGCTTTCTCTACACATCTTTGTTCATCTCTGCTCTGTATCATCTAGAACAATGATGTCTCACTCTAATGAAGAAGAATCATCATAGGGGAGCTCTACCTACCACCCTATATTCACTTGTGGGGGTTACCACTTGCCAACATATGACAAGGATCTCGCACAACCTAGTTTCACCTCTACTTGGGGGCATAACCCACTTGTCAAGGATCTTGCACAACCAAGTCACATCTCTGCTTGGGGGGATAACCCACTTGACAAGGATCTCACACAACCAAGTCTCATCTCTGCTTGGGGGGATCTATTTGTGACCACATGACATGGATCTCACACAACCAAGTCTTATCTCTACTTGGGTCGGGGGGGCGAGGGGGATCCACTTGTCAACACGGGACAAGGATCTCGCACAACCAAGTCTCATCTCTACTTAGGGGGGGTTAACCCCTTGTCAAGGATCTTGCACAACCAAGTCACATCTATGCCTGGAAAGATAACCCACTTGATAATGATCTCACATAACCTAGTCACATCTCTGCTTGGGGGGATAACACACTTGACAAGGATCTCGCACAACCAAGTCGCATCTCTGCTTGGGGGGGATCCAGTTGTCAACACATGACAAGGATATCGCACAACCATGTCTCATCTCTGCTTGCGGGGGTCCACTTGTCAACACGTGACAAAGATCTCACACAACCAAAGCTCATCATCCATGACCACCCTCTCTAGGAAGGGTCACATTTGTCAGTCCAAGTTGCTCTCTCAAAAAACCAAGAACTTCCCTTTCGACAAAGGCTTGGTAAGTATGTCAACTATCTAATCATCAATCACAATATGATGGAGCCTCACTACTCCTCACCGCACTATAACCCGGATAGAATGATATTTGATCTCAATGTGTTTGGAGTTGTCATAGAACATGAGATTTTCTGCAAGTTGAATCCCACTCTTATTGTCATAGTATATTACTATCGTGTCTAGCACATGCTCAAACAGCCCTCCAAGAGCTTCCTCAGCCATACTGCCTCACTGCTAGCCATGCTAGCAGCAATGTACTCGGCTTTAGCCATGCTAAGGGCCACAAACTTCTGTTTTCTTCTCATTGAAAATATCATGGCAAATCCCAAGCTAAAGCAACATCCAGATGTGCTTTTTCTATCAACAGAGTTACTAGCCTAATCAACATCAAGTACCCATGTAGTATTACATCTTCGGCGATATATTTCAATCCAAGACTGATGGTCCCGTGCATGTATCTCAACACATGCTTCGCAGCAATCCAATGTGCATGAGATGGTTTAATCATATATTGGCTTAGAGTATTGACTGCAAAACATATGTTTGGTCTAGTGTTTACTAAGAACATCAATGCCCCAATCAGTTGTCGATACCCAGAAGAATTTCCAAAATCAGGACCTGCAGCTTCACCACACAACTTCTTAAAGTTCATCTCCATTGGAGTATTCATGGATTTACATTTTGTCATACCAAATCTTTCTAGTAGCTTCACGACATATTTTCCTTGAGAAAAACCCATAAATTAGTGCATTAAATGAAGATCTTTCATTTCAAATTCAGAAGCTAACTTCCTCTTACACGGGAGGGTAAGGGGTTTTTCACTTGTCAAGAATAAGTCATCAATATATAATACCAAAATCAAAGGCATACCTTGGACTGTTTTGAAGAAGAGATTTGGATCAGCATTAATTCTGGTAAAACCAAGCTTCATCAATAAGTTATCAATGCAAGCATACCAAACTCTTGGAGTTTGCTTCAAACCATACAGGGCTTTCTTCAGTCTACAAACATGATTTTTCCGGTCATGTACTTCAAATCCTTGTGATGGCTCCATAAATACTTTTTCCTTGAGGAAGTCATGCAGAAAAACAGTCTTCACATATTGGTGAAGGGCCAATCCTTGGTTAGCAGCTAGAGCCACAATAGATCGGTTGGTTGTATAACGGGCAACAAATGCAAAGATTTCATCATAGTGTATTCCCTCTTTCTAATAGAACCCTCTGGCCACAATATTTTTCAATATTGCTATCAGCACCATATTTAATTTGATGTAGTCATTTAGAAGACACAGCAAATTTACCTTGTGGTCCTCGAACCACTTCCCATACATCATTATGAGTGACGACCTCATATTCGTCAGCCATTGCATCTTTCCACACTTGAGGGCTCACAACTTCTTCAAATGTGCATGGTTCAGCTTGAAAAATGTTGCTCATGGCTACAACATATTCTTGGAAATGGCATGGCTTCCTGCTTTCTATAGAGGTTCCTCTCGGGGCAACATGCTTATCAGCGTCTTCAAGTGTGTCACAAAGCCATAAAGGTCTCCTTTTAGTGGGAGGATCACATGGAGGAGGATCCATGGGCTCCATGGGTTCATCAACAAGATCAATTTCAGGCTCAAGATTTTCTTATATCTCAAATGCATCATCTTGACTATCAACATTAGCAGAATGAGGAGTGTCCCTTGCCTTTCCAAAGTTGCATCTTCATCAAATGTTACATCCCTGCTAAACTCTATATTTCTTTGTCTAGGTACATATATTTTGTAAGCTTTTGAATTTTCACAATGACCAGCAAGCGTACCCTTCTTACCTGAAGCTTTCAGCTTGTTCCTCTTTTCTTTTGGCACAAGGAAGTAGACATGGCAGCAAAAGATCCTCAAGTGCCCAACCTCGAGTTTTTCACCAAAGAAGATTTCTTTCGGAGTCTTGTTGTTTAGGGCACGGTACGGAGATTTATTTTGAGCCATTTCTACCATGATAGTTCTATTCTTTCTCTCAGCCACTCCATTTTTTTATGGTTATACCGTACTATGGTCTCTTTCCTGATTCTAACTTCTTTGCAGAAGTCTTAAGCTCTTGCCCACTCAAGTCATCAAATGGCTCAACATCTTCCTCAATCTCGATACAAAGGACTTGGTTCTCACATTCATCAAATACCTGTTGATCCCAGAACAAGACCAAGAGCAATAGTAGCAAAGTAAATAAACATCATGAAAGTATCCCTCGTAATGAAGCAGGTCTTTCTTTCTTTTCTAGTTGTGAGAGTGGCTCCTTCATTATCCTTGCACCAGCTTCCTCTTAGAGTTTACTCTTCCTGCACGATTATGCACCCTGATGATCTTCAGGATCTGTTTTTCCTGATCGCATCCTCATCAAGAAGTCAGTGAAAGAATCATTCACATACTCATGCAAGAACCAATGATCTATAAAGAAAATCTAAACAGGAGCAATCACACAAAGAAACAACATAAAACTTGAAAATACTTGTTTTTTAATGGGGATTGAATGAAGTTGTTAGTTCCCTCTTGATTCAGCCTTTATAAGTTATCATTGACCATCAATCATATGTCATTGGAAAACGAAATGCATCGTCTTGAACACCACTCAGAAAACTCCATCATGATCCACTCTAATCTCATGCATTTTGTTAGTTCCCTCTTGATTCGACCTTTATAAGTTATCATTGACCATCAGTCATATGTCATTGGTAGAAGAAATGCCTCTTCTTGAACACCACTCGAAAAACTTCATCATGATCCACTCTAATATCACGCAATTTCAAAAACCATCTTTCTCACGAGGTAATGCTTTATAGCGAAGACGAGTCAACTTTCAATGCCACAATTTATATTGATGATTAGTTATCATGAATCAATGAATGGATAGGTCTTCCGTTGATTTTATAAAAATCTTCAAATCTTGATTCAACCTCTTTTAAGTTATCAATGTCCATCAGTCATATGTCATTGGCAGAAGAAATGCATCTTCTTGAACACCACTCGGAAAACTCCATCATGATCCACTCTGATCTCACGTCATTCAGAAACCATCTTTCTCACATGGGGTAATGCTTTATAGTGAAGATGACTCAACTTTTGATGCCAAAATTTATATTGATGATTACTTATCATGAATCAATGCATGGATAGGTCTTCCATTTGATTTTATAAAAATCTTCAAATCTTGATCCCAGAGTGAAAGCATGTTAATAATAATTATACATATTGACTTCATTGTCTGCAATGATATTAGTTATAATCCATCTTTGATCCATGCGAAGTGATGACAATGTGCAAAAGTTTGTTATTATACTTCTCACATCCTGCAATGAGGGCTGAAATAAGGTGCAAGTCTGAAGTAGAAGGAAGTAGAAGTTGAAGGGTAGCCGAGAAGGAGGAAGGAGCAGAAGTTTGACCAGTGTTGACTTGGGCTCGGAAGAGAAGCAATGAAAGGGAACTTGTGTCTTGGTCTTGGAGAGGCAAATAGGTCAAGGGTCTTGATCTTGGTATTTTTTAATTGAAGTCTTTGTAAGAAGAAAAATTTGTTTCGGTTTTCCTATCAAGTGGGAGAGGTTTTGGCCTTGGTTGATCGCCTATATTCTATGTCTCTTGTATCTTTATGGTTTATGCATTCGTTGTTGTTTGATGACAAAAAACATTATAATAATATAAGCAAGAGAAGATCATAATCTAAGAAATAAAAAGCATTCACAAGCAGTTATCATAATAGAGAAATCACCCAACCTTGATTCCCTAGATTTCTCAACATTTTGCAAAAGGCAACAAGCTCCTTCGACGTGTATTCTCCTCCATTGTCAAATCTTAGTATCTTGATCTTTCTACGTATCAAGTTTTCCACTTCAGCTTTGAATTCTTGGAACTTGTCGAATACATCATCCTTTGTCTTCAAGAGGCATATTCATTTCTTACGAGATAAATCATCAATACATGTCACATAGTACAACGAACCACCAAGTGATTTTACAGGCATCTGACCACATATATATCAAAATGAATCAAGTCCAAGGCTTCCTTGGATCCGTTGTCACTATTTGGAAATGGTTTCTTGATGTTCTTTCTAAGAGCACGACCTTTGCATACACCATTATTGTTAATTTGTAGTTCAGGAACCCACGACACTATTTCACTTAATTTAGGCAATGCTCTAAAATGAATATGTCCATACCTTCAATGCCATAATTCACTTGAATCTATTTCGTCGTGTAATAGTGCTTGATTTGGTTCACTTACAAGTTTATACAGTCTTCCATCACAAATCCCAATAACCCTAGCATCATCTATATTAGAGCCCTTTCACCAAACAAGTACTTTGCCATCCACAAAGGCAACCTTATCTCCTTTATCTTCTAAACAAGAAACAGAGACAAGATTCTTTTTCAAACCTGGTACATAAAGGACACTGCTAAGATGCACATTGTTACCAGATTCCAACTCTATGGATGCCTCTCCAACTCCTTTGACCACATAGTTGTTATCGTCTCCCAATTCAACCCTTTGAGACAACTTCCTTTTTGTCATGCTTGAAAAATTCCTACGCTCTCTGATCATGTGCCTTGATGCTCCACTATCTACCAGCCACATGTCATCATCATCTACAAATGAACCTATCAAAGTAGAATAGTAGAAGAAATCCTTTTCACCTTTGGTCTTCTTTTGTTTTTCATCCTCTTCAACTTCTACTGCAGAAGCATGTTGTTTCCCTTTTCTTTTCTTGTTAGCCATATTAGGACAATCTCTTTTGAAATGTCCACATTGTTGACAACCATAACATTGTATCTTTGATAAGTCTTTCTTCTTATTAGAGGAAGAAGATCGCTTTCCTGGCATTTTGTGTTGAGGTTCAAATTTCTTCCTTCCTTTGTTCTTGAAACGAGCTGCAAGAGCTTGAACTTCCTCATCTTTCTGATCTCTGGTCATTAACCTTGCTTCTTCTTGAGCACATGATGTCCATAGTTGTTCAAATGTAGGAGCTTCCTTCCAACTACTTGTACCTGCTGCAAAGGCATCCCATGATCTAGGAAGACCACAGAGTGTTGTAATCACTAGCTCTTGATCAGAGATGGATTCCCCAATTGCTTGAATCTAGTCTCTTATTTGAGAAATCCTTACAAAGTAAGAAGCGACAGTGTCGCTGTTAGTCATTCTTTTACTTTGAAGTTCATTCTTCAAGCTCATTGATTGACCCACATTCTTGATAGTGTAGAGATTCATTAGGGCATCGTACATCTTCTTTGAGGTATCAAGTTTTACAATGTAGGGAACCACATGATCCCTGATGGAATCTACTATGATGCTCATAGCACTAATTTCATCTTCCTTGAACTTCGCGTTTTCCTGCATCATCTTCTGGTTCAGAAACCTTCACTATAACGATATCCAAAACCTTGTTCTTGGCAAGAATGTCTATTCTAAATTCCCAAGCTCTAAAGTTTGATGCTCCCTCTAGCTTGTTTTCAGATTTCATAGTAGATGTAGCCATCGAAAACAATATGCAAGAAGAACTTTGAAGAAAATTTTTTCTAGGGTTTTGTCAAAGTGATCTCAATGTTCCTTTCTTCCTTCACCAAAGTCTGATATGATGTTGATTTTCTAGTGTAATTAGGGTTAACACAATATTTCTGAAATTTTGATAATTATTTTTGATGTAGATCTTCTTTTAACTTATTCCAATATATCATTCAACAATTATACTTCAAAAATTACACCATAAAGAATAGTAGAACGATAGAGATCACAATGCACAAAAGAGAGACAAGATTTACGTTGGGAAAACCCAATACGAGGAAAAACCTAGCAACCTTTTCAATAGAGAAATTATTCTTGTTCAATGAGAGACACACCTTGACCTATGGTCATGCCTGGTCTTCTCCTCTAACTCAAGTCACCCAATCTGATACTACACTTCCAAAATTTCGACCTCCTGTTATAGCTGACTGCCCCAGAATTAAGAAGATTGAGGACAGAGTGCAGATAGTGGATTCATGAAGTGTTAAGAAGATTGAGGCCTGTTGATAGGGCCACTATGTGTGTTGCTAAGGAGAACATAGGGTCGAGTGTTGTTGGAGGTTCTGTTGACAGCAAGTGTCATAGGCAAGCAGAGGGAGCTGCAGAGAGACAAAGGATCAGATCACATGTTTCAAGATGCAGAGGTAAGCCTAAGTTCTCAATTTGAAAATTGTATGAAATAGTAGAACTCTTGGCTGTAGTATGAGTGTGCCTGCGATTAATAGAGGTTGGTGCCTCTAGGCAAGTTAGTGCTTGCTGTTTGAAGGGGTTTGGAACCTCCTCTGAGTGGGGGTGCTCACAAACATATGATGTAATCTGAATAGTAGCCTTAGATTTATATCATAACAAACAACTTTGGTGGTTTTTCCCTTTATGAGTTTCCACGTTAGATCTGTGATCATATGTGTATGTTGTTCATGGTGTTGTTGTGTGCTCATGTGTTGATTCATATTGCTGCTACATGATATATTGTTGAGGCTCACACGAATTATTGCCAAGATTAAATGAAAATATAAATTGGCATTAAAATTAAAATTAGCCTTAATACTGTGATTCCACCCACCCCCCGTTCAATATTAATTATTGTTTCCGAAAGATATTGTTTGGCATGGTAATTTTACTACTAATTATTGTTTCCTACAGATATTATTTGGCATGGTAATTTTACTACCTTAGTTTGAGTAGTTGAAGGTTCCATCTACGACTTTCCAGTAGAGTTGTTGGTGCTAATTTCAAAATTGGGAACTGAGCCAGGCTTGAGCTAAACTAACTTCAGTATAACTGTAATCCCTTACAAGAAAAACCCTAAACAATGTGATGAATCAGCCTTCGAGAATATGAAACATGTTTTACTGATGTTGTTTCTGTGAATACTATTCCCTGCATGCAGCTTAAAAAATATAATCAAACAAGAAAATAAATTTCATATTACAGAAAGCAGCGTCCAAACTTTATGATAGCAAAATATTTCCATCACTTTATAGCAAGTGGAAGGAACTTTACCGGTAAAATTCTGCAAACAAATCTTTATCACTAATGTATGCCAGAAACTTGACAACCTGTAGCAGTATTTAATCATCAGATCACTAACACAAGTTAATTTGCCACCGGCAAAATCTGTAACATCCAAATCAAACCCAAGGCACACCTTTTCAAACTTATCCTCAATATCTTCATCACTTAATTTTTTACCAGCACCCTTCTTCAAGATGTTATCACAAAATGTTGCCAATAATTCTGCACTTGTGCTTCCTGCAACTCCCTTGTTACATAATACCTCAAACGCCTCCTTCAATGCCTGCAAATAGAGTTAACATCCATAGTGAGTGTTTCCCGATGCACTGTATTTTGGCAAGAAAAAGCACGATAAACAATATTTCCTTCAACCTACCTTGTGGAAAAGGGAGTGATTCGAAAAACACTCGTTGACATCTTGCAAGTACTTGTCATGCAATTCAATAACTTCCATCACAAATTGAAATTCCTGAAAATCAACCATGTTAGTGAAACAAATTGCAAGCTAAGGATCCATCATCTCCACCAAGGCTAATGTCTTTGTGCAATGTTCAATGTATCATGCTAAATTATAGTAACATGCCAGGTAACCCCCACTTATACATAATACATAACGTCATAAATTTACCTTCATTATCAAAACATTCAAATGGAAAGAGATTAAGTCTATCAACTAGAAGGAATCAAAGCTAAAGAAAGTTACAAATTAGATTGTACCTGCTCTTGTGCACCAACCACATCCTTTTTTTCTGCCTGAAGAAAAACTCAAAGTAATACAGATATTAGACAGGCCACTAAATGCCGGAAATGTAAGCTATTATATTTTCCAGAATAGAAAGAGGGAAACAGGCCATATCTGCTCAAACAGATATAACTAATAATTAATTTAACCAGCACGACATAACCCCATAAACCAATAAAACCTTAACACACATCCAACTTGCCAACAACTTGAAAATCAAAATTACCTTTTTATTGCTAGCTGCGTCTTCTGCATCCTTGACTAATGATGTACCCTCACCAATAACGTGCTGCAATGACAGAGCAGTTTGAATAAGGGGAGGCAAGTTAAAAAACAAAACCCTTTTCCTCCAGAGTGGAAGTAGCTGATCTAGGATATTTTCAATCAATATGCACAAATTGGTGACTACCTGTTTGAAAATTTGAGCCGCAGGTTCCCAGCCTTCAGGTATCCAACGAAACAACCTCTTATGCATCCTTGAAAGATATTCTACCTGTACAAAATGTTAAATCAGGAAGTCAGCTTGTTGACTAATGAATTATTTTGAAAAAACAGGTTCAGAATCCCCAACAACACAGAAAAATCAAACGAAAATGCCATGGAACCTTGTCATCTCTTACCAAGGCATGGGAAAGTAGTTCATTTTGTGCTTTCTGCAACAAAAGGCAGCAACAGAAAGAAAAAACAAATATCTCAGCTGTTCCTTAAATTGTGTATGATGATTTATGAATCATGATAGTTAAAGTAGTGGAATATATGTACTTTACTGAGTAAAAGAAACAACGAAGACAATGATTTCAACAATAAGCTAAATGCAAGAACTTTAGATAATAGAAAGAAATTATTCCACTACTTTAACTCCCTTGTTACAAAATACCTCAAACACCTCCTTCAATGCCTGCAAATAGAGTCAACATCCATAGTGAGTGTTTCCCGATGCACTGTATTTTGACAAGAAAAAGCACGATAAACAATATTTCCTTCAACCTACCTTGTGGAAAAGGGAGTGATTCCAAAAACACTCGTTGACATATTGCAAGTACTTGTCAAGCAATTCAATAACTTCCATCACAAATTGAAATTCCTGAAAATCAACCATGTTAGTGAAACAAATTGCAAGCTAAGGATCCATCATCTCCACCAAGGCTAATGTCTTTGTGCAATGTTCAATGTATCATGCTAAATTATAGTAACATGCCAGGTAACCCCCACTTATACATAATACATAACGTCATAAATTTACCTTCATTATCAAAACATTCAAATGGAAAGAGATTAAGTCTATCAACTAGAAGGAATCAAAGCTAAAGAAAGTTACAAATTAGATTGTACCTGTTCTTGTGCACCAACCACATCCTTTTTTTCTGCCTGAAGAAAAACTCAAAGTAATACAGATATTAGACAGGCCGCTAAATGCCGGAAATGTAAGCTATTATATTTTCCAGAATAGAAAGAGGGAAACAGGCCATATCTGCTCAAACAGATATAACTAATAATTAATTTAACCAGCACGACATAACCCCATAAACCAATAAAACCTTAACACACATCCAACTTGCCAACAACTTGAAAATCAAAATTACCTTTTTATTGCTAGCTGCATCTTCTGCATCCTTGACTAATGATGTATACTCACCAATAACGTGCTGCAACGACAGAGCAGTTTGAATAAGGGGAGGCAAGTTAAAAAACAAAACCCTTTTCCTGCAGAGTGGAAGTAGCTGATCTAGGATATTTTCAATCAATATGCACAAATTGGTGTCTACCTGTTTGAAAATTTGAGCCACAGGTTCCAAGCCTTTAGGTATCCTACAAAACAACCTATACATCCTTGAAAGATCATCTACCTGTACAAAATGTTAAATCAGGAAGTCAGCTTGTTGACTAATGAATTATTTTGAAAAAACAGGCTCAGAATCCCCAACAACACAGCAAAATCAAAAGAAAATGCCATGGAACCTTGCCATCTCTTAGCAAGGCATGGCACCCTGAATGCTCCTTCTCTAGAAGTTGACTCTCGTACTGGGAAAGTAGTTCATTTAGTACTTTCTGCAACAAAAGGCAGCAACAGAAAGAAAAAACAAATATCTCAGCTGTTCCTTAAATTGTGTGTATGATGATTTATGAATCATGATAGTTAAAGTAGTGGAATATATGTACTTTACTGAGTAAAAGAAACAACGAAGACAATGATTTCAACAATAAGCTAAATGCAAGAACTTTAGATAATAGAAAGAAATTATTTTTAACACGCTCACTTCCAACAACTTGTGTTCACTGCTGGAATGTAAATAATGGGAAACTCTTTCTTTTTCTCGTTTCAGACACTCCTCAGCCTGTAGTTAAAAAGGAGATATACATTAGCTTCTTGAAAGACCCAATATCCATTCAATACCAACACTCTGACACATGTATATAGCACTAGCACCTATTTCACTACTGACCTTAAGCATATAATCTGGACAAGAATCCTCTAAAATCCATGATGCAGCCTTTCGAGAATAGTAAGAAGCGGTGTCATCCAACATCGCTGACTCGAAGTCATTCTCATAAGCATCCATGTTACCCATCCCAATCTCCACAAAGATGCCCAGAACATTTTTCAGCAAATCTCGATCAATTTGCTCTCCTTCACGTTCCCTATCAATCTGCCACATAACGAACACAATAGGTCATTTACCCTCGGTAATAAAAAAAGCTAAAAATTCAAATAACTAAAAAAAGTTTTTCAAATTTCAATGCAATACAAAACATACCAGAGTAATCACAGCATCCCTTACATTATTCTTAATTTCTAGGTAAACCTGCAAAACACGTGAAAAGGCTGATTTTAAAAATAGATTATGACCTTTAAAGTTGCTAAGTGCCAGGATCTCCACCCTAATTCCAAGATATTTTCATCTGAAGTTTATTAAAATCATTGGAAAAGGAGAAAAATCAGAGGAAGAGAGAGAAGGTATTTTCATCTGATGTTTACCAAATCACGGAAGCACATGAGACCAACTTCATTTAGTGCAGGAAGAGAACGCCTTGCAATGAAGTAACGATCCAAGTAATTAAAAAAACGTGAAAGCCACCAAACCATTGTTTTGTGATTTCCCCATCGCTTTACAAGTTCTCTCAACATAAACTCATCATGTTTCTCCCTCAATGCAGGTAGTACCTGAGGAAAACAACCAATATATTTCAACTATAGACCAAGATATATTCAGATATTATCTGACATCAGTGTTTCACTAAATAGAAAGCTCATAAAGTTTTCCAACTGATAACAGCAAATGCATCGCTGAGAAATATGACAGCACAAGTGCATGAAGAATGAGAGAAAGCAATTGCAAACATCGCATGTAGTGGTAGCAAATAACAAATCCAACACATTACACATGATTTAGAAATTCTGAATGACCAAACAATAACTCAGTTCAGCAATCCGGCTCTAAACCGTACTTCATTCTTCAATACCAAAATGGGGATAAAACAAACACATAAATGCATCAATAAGGCCAAAATGTTAGCTGTAAGAAAATTTTAAAATCAGAAGACCTTAAGATGATTTCGAACAATGGAAACTGATGCCCAGTTGATAAATCAGCCTGTAAGCAAGATGTTGGTATTCCTTTCCCCGTATCAGAAAGGGAATAAATCAAAGACTAGTTTGCATCAATAAGCCAAAAGAGACAGGTACAAGAACTTTCCAAACAAAAAGAAGTCAAACAATTTGAAACTCCAAAATCCCGCACATTGAAAACTAAGCAGAAATGTGAATCACATAAATATATCATCTTGTTTTCAGATGTAACATCATGGACCTCTAACATTAAAACTTAAATGAAGCTCCTAAACTCAGTATGTCCCATAGATCCCACCTATTTCCAACCTTGTGAGAGCCACTAGTATCATCATACTAGGAAATCTAGTAGTTGGAATGTTTCATACTGGCTCTTCGTGGATGGTCCATTTAGAATGTAGCACATGGGAACTTCTACAAGATACAACATAACAGCCATATTTTCTTTAGTGGGCTTCATAAGAGCTATAAAATGCTATAAAACTGCAAGAGAATTGATGCCTATAAAATGCTCGGATTACACATAGGACATTCCTGGCATCTTTGTTGGCTGCTGTTCATATTTGTCTGCAGTAATTAGTATATGAACACCAAGCCTGTGCATTGAAAACCTTATCTTCACTTTAGAATTTGTGAACATGCATACAGACAACAATGACAAATGGAATGACATACATAACATTAGAAAAGCAAGAAAGCTAGGATAGACTATTTGAGGGAAAATTAAAGATTCATTTTTATCTCAGTGACCAATCTTGAAACAATTTTGAAAGCATAAATATTAAAGTTACGCTATGCCCTCATACACTAATGTTCTACACCTAGCATCTAATATAATCATCCATTCTTCCAAATTACCATGCGCAATAGAACCAACGATTTTGAAATGGCTTACCTTCGATTTCCTTCCGGACCAAGCCTCCTTGATTTTAACATCTTTCGCTTCTTTTGAGGGCTTCCTATTCAACACACAAACTACTTCAGGTACTACTTCCTTCCACACTAGTACATACAATGCCTTTGTCCAATATTTCTCTAGACACGACTTTCCCAGAAACATACTCTTTGTCATCTTTATCACCACATTTCATTTTCCTTTAAGACTAGAGGCTTGTCTCTAGATTCCTTATCTCTTGCAAAGGCTAGAGAATCCATTTCAATAGAGAAAATTTGTTGATGTGAATGGTAGCTTCGAAAGGTTTTTTACATAGGATTTGTGTCTTAGCATGTGGAAGACATTATTTGCCTCTTCTCGTGATCTATGTTTTCTTTCCTAATTCTAACTTAGGAAAACTACAATAATTAAGTAAATTAATTATTGTGGACTTATAAAGTAAAGGAAAAATTAATTTAATTATTTAACTTATAAATAATCTCAATCTTTGATCTCCAAGATGGTTCTAGAAGGAAGATTGGAATTAGGGATTTGGAGTCAATGAAGATTATAAAGGAAGCCTAGAGAGGAGGTGAAAACACAAGAAGAGCACAAGTTTTGTGAGTGAGTCATTATACAAAGAAAATGAGTGGCTCAATGGACCAATGCGCAAAGAAGGAGAAGTGAGAGTGGGTTTGTGCAAATCCAATAGGGTCGAGCAGCAGGAGAATGCAGAGCCGAGTTGCCAGAGGGAAGATTGAATTCATCTGGAGGAGGTCGAGTTGTTGGAGGGTTGAGTATTCCCTAGTACGCATAACTGGCATGGAAGAAGGGCACAGGTCGAGTTGTTGGCGGGGTAGTTGAGTCAAGTTCTCCAGACAGATTTCATCAGGAGGCTAATTTCCTTGAGGCCAAGTTACATTGGGTCGAATTCATTCCAAGGAAGTCATGTCACGGGTGATTTTATTTTGCAATGTGTGATTGCTCTCTCTATTTATTTCCACTACATATATTTAATTCTAGAAGTTAAAAATATCAATTATTTCATTTTCAATGATTCAGTAATTATTTGGGTAAATAAATAAATTGTCGGGGATAACTTAAATTGTCGGGCTAGTATTAAAAATTTAACATGGTATCAAAGGAGTCTAGAAGACTTTGAAAGAGAGATCTGAGATCACAAGCATTTGCAACAACGAGGTTTTCCTTTTTGCAACAACAGAATTATTTCTTAAAATTTGTAGTTGGGTTTTGTGGTTGTGGTCGATTTGTGGAGATGGCATCATTGAGCGGTTTGAGATACTAAGACAGGTTGGATGGGGTATTAATTTCAGTCACTGGAAGGACTGAATTACCTGGATTTTGAAGATGAATAGTTTCTAGGATTTCGTGGGCAAAGACGTGCAGGTTCCTTTAGATCTGGATCTTACAAGCAGAGCATAAGGCCAAGAATATGAAAACAAGTTGCATAATTTTGGATGGTGTGAGGGATAATATAATTCCTCGCATATCAGGAAAGGAAACCAAACGACAGATGTGGGTAGCTCTGACTGGTCCTTATCAGAGTACAAATGAGAATAAAAAAATGGTGTTGCATGGAAAGTTAAACAACATTAAAATAAACAAATATGAGACTGTGACATCTTATCTCACGAGGGTCTAGTAAGCTCGTGATGAGATCGCAATTGTTGGGGAAACTGTGCATGATTCAGGGTTGGTTGAAGTTGCTCTGAAGGGGTGCGTAAAGTAGTGGTCCACTTTTGTGGATGTGATTCTTGATTATCAAGAGCTTCCTAAATGGGGCCACTTATGGGATGACTTCTCCCAAGAGGAAATCTAGAAAACTCATTAACCAGAGGATAGTGAAAGGACAGAGAAGAGAAAGATGAGTTCGCTCTTATTGCACAAGCAAAAAAGGGCAAAGTGAAGGCCAATCAAAAAACCCAAGGTGGAGGAGCATCTTCACAGAACGAGGAAAATAACATGATCAAAGTAAAATGCTTTGCTTGTCATAAGTTCGAGCATTTTGCTAGTCACCATCCTAACAAACGTGAACAAAAAAATGGTGTTGCAGGAAAAGTTAAACAGCATTAAAAGGAACAGATATGAGAATGTGACATCTTATCTCACAGGGTCCAGTAGGCTCGTGATGAGATCGCAATTGTTGGGTAAATTGTCCATGATTCGGAGCTGGTCAAAGTTGCTTTGAAGGGGTGCGTAAAGCAGTGGTCCACTTTTATGGAAGGGATTCTTGATTATCAACAGCTTCCTAATTAGAGCTAGTTACGGGATAACTTATCCTAAAAGGAAATCTAGGAAAACTAATTAACCGAAGAATAGTGAAAGGGCGGAGAAAAGAAAGATGAGCTTGCTCTTGTTGCACAAGTGAAAAAGGGCAAAGTGAAGGCCAAGAAAAACCAAGGTGGAGGAGCATCTTCATAGAACAAGGAGGAAAAGGACATGAGCAAAGTAAAATTCTTTGCTTGTCATAAGTTCGAGCATTTGGCTAGTCACTGTCCTAACAAAAAGAAGGGCAAGGGAAAAACTAATACAGTAGCTATTGCACAGAAGGAGGAGATGGCTGAGAAGTTTGACAAAAAATTTGCCTTAGTATATTGCCTTTCTGGAACCGTCACAAGATATGTCTAGTTCATGGGCAGTGGAACATCTCGTCATATGATGGAATCTTGGGACTTCATCACCAACATGACTAGAGGGCCCAGAGATGTACAAGTGGAGCTTGGTGGCAAGGCCAAGTATGCATTCAAGGGCATTAGGAGTATCGAGTTCCAAATGGAATCATGTGGCTACATGGAGGTGAACGGGGTTTTATATGTATTGATTTTGGAGAAAAATCTCATTTCAGTTTCGGCCATGGAAGTCAGCATTAATTTTTGGCAGCTCAGTGAGAAAATCCAATCATAGGACTAGATTCCCCTTTTCGCGAGGACCAATTTTGACTATTGAAGCGCTCAATTTGGACAAGGGAAAGAGTATTTTTGATGAAAATCCCACATGTGCACAAAAGCACAAGTCGGCCCAAAAGAGAAATTGGATACCCATAGAGTTTGGCTTGCATAGGTTTGAGGTTGAGTCATGAATTTTGGTTCGTACAGGTCCGAGATTGCAGGGTCCACAGCTCACACGTGTGTTTAGCGTTTTGGTTTCCAACCACAAGCATGCTTCAGGCAAATTTCGATTACAATCGAAGGCACGCAAGCTCATGCGTGCGGTTGAAGGGCTTTAGCCACACACACATCACTCTCTGCGTGTGGTTGGGAACTATGGTTAGAATTTTACAGTTGACCGCAGATTGAGTCAGCTGATCGCAGAGTTCGACAATTGACCGCAGACAGTGACAGTTTACTGCGAGCTTTTGAATCAGGGTTTTGATTATTAGCATTATTGGGTTCATCTCATGGATGTTGTTTCGTTGATTTTTACTAGATAGGTTTATGGTTCAAGATATGGATCATTGTACTCTCTCTTTGTTGAATCATTCAATACCAATCTAATAAGAAGAAGAATTTGAAATAGTTTTCCCCGTAGTGGGTTTTGCCCTGGTCTCTCTATGTGAATGTTTTTCTTCTATTGTTCCTTTATGTTTAGCTGCATTGATGATGATGTTGTTTTTTTCTATATTGTTGCATATGTTGTTGAATAATATAATGATGTTGAGGGGTGAATTTAATGTGTAAATAATGAAACGCAATTATCTAAAGTAAAGAATAATATAGCCCTAAGAAAAAATTAACAGACAGAGCATTGGAGGTCAGCTTTACGAGAGTTGAAGTCGTCATTGGGCCGAAGGAGCTGAATTCAATAAGTATCGAGTAACTCGTAGAAGTAAGAGAGATCTCTATCTGTTGAGAGGACAGTCGGTGAAGACTCTTATACATGAGTGTGACAGCCAGAACAAGATTTCCCATAAGAGGATGGGGCACCTAAACTACAAAGCTCTTCCTATGGTGCAAAGGATGGTTACTAGTTTTCCAAAGATCCAAGTGGAGCAAGATGGAGTGTGCAAAGGGTGTGCGATTAGCTAGCAAGCCAAGGTTGTGTATCCTCATAGTGAGACCAAGACAAAGGGTATGTTAGACTTGGTGCACTCAGATATTTGTGGTCTTATGTTTGTAACATCGATCACAAGGTCCTTCTAATTTGCGATGTTCATAGATAATTATTCCAAGAAGACTCAGATCTACTCCCTAAGGACTAAAGATGAGGTCTTTGATCGGTTCAAGTAGTTCAAAGCTCTTGCAGTGAACCAGACTGGGAAGAAGATCAAGGTGTTAAGATTGGATAATGGGGGTGAGTATGCCTCCAACAAGTTCCAGGAGTTTTGCACGGAGGTAAGAATTAAGGAGGAGCTCATAGTACCTCACAACTCACAGAATGGAGTTTATGAGAGGAAAAATAGGACCATCGTGGAGGCAATGAGGGCAATGATCTATCATCAGGGATTTCCTATGTTTTTGTGGGCAGAGGCCTGCAATACAATAGTGTACGTGGGGAACAAGAGTCCTTACATGGTATTGGAGGACATGACTCTTGAGGAGTTGTTTACAGGAGTGAAATCAGATGCGAGTCATTTGCACATATTTGGTAGTCCAGTCTATGTTCATTTTCCTACAAAGAAGAGGACTATGTTGGAGCCATTATCTAAGATGGGCGTGTTTGTTGGCTACAACAAGGTCTCAAAGGCCTACCAAGTCTACATTCCAGGACAGAGAAAGGTGATCTTGAGTTGGAATGCCATATTTGATGAGGGCAGTACCCTTAGGAGATCTCATGAGAGGGAGCCAACAGTGGTAGAGGAGCGAGAGCGAGAGACTCCTGAGGTTAAGCAAGGACCAACAACACTCATGAGAGGGAGCCAACAGTCAGTGGATTCAAAGGATGAGCTACATATTTCTTCGAGCTCTACTAGAATGAGGCCAAGATGGGTCGAGCATACATTGAGGACGTTGAGGAGCATGTGCAGGCTCCTAATAGCACTTTCAAGCAAAGCAGACCACCGACCAAATATTCCAATTATTTGGCAGTATCGAGTAGCGTCTGAGAGTCTAAGCCATCCACTTTTGAGGATAATAATGGCGAGCAGGTTTGGAGAGATGCCATGATAGAGGAGTATAGCTCCATCATTAGCAATCGTGTTTGGGACATCGTGCCAAGACCGAAAGGAAAGTTTATGGTCACTTCTCAATGGATCTAGACAATCAAACATGCAACTGATGGCAGCCATTGAGGACGTTGACAAGCATGTGCAGGCTCCTAGCAGCACTTTCAGACAAAGCAGACCACCGACCACATATTCCAATTATTTAGCACTATCAAGTAATATCTACGAGTCTGAGCCATCCACTTTTGGGGAGGCTACAGGTTTGGAGAGATGCCATAGAGGAGTATAGTTCCATCATGAACAATCATGTTTGGGACATCGTGCCAAGACCAAAAGGAATGTTTGTCGTCACTTCTCGATGGATCTACAAGATCAAACATGCAATTGGTGGCAATATCGAGAAGTATAAAGTGAGGTTTGTGGCAAGAGGGTTCTCCCAAAAGGAGGCAGTAGACTATGAGGAGACAATCACACTCATTGCCAAATATGTATCTATTAGAGCAGTTATGTCCATTACATCAAAGATGAGGTGGAGGATACATCATATGGATTTGAAGACTGCCTTCATCAATGAGGTAATTAAGGAGGAGGTGTATATTGAGCAACCTCAGGGTTTTGAGGTAACTAGGAGAGATTCCCATGTATGCAGGTTGTAGAAGGCCCTTTACGGGTTGAAGCAGGCCCAACGCACATGGTATGCCAAGATCGATGGATATCTTCTTGGTATGGGCTTCACCAAGAATGAGGTAAATCCCAACTCGTACTATGTACTTGTTAACAGTGAATGTTATGAAACCAGCTCCCATAATAGAAGAAAAGAGAAGAGAGATCAACGCCTTAGAAATCATCCACTTCGAGGGGGCAACCTCCTTTACATTACATAAATGAACAATTCTTGGATGACACAAATGACAAAACTTCCTTTCTATATATAGGAGTCCATGGAGTCACAATATAATCCTAGCCGACCTAACAATAATAATGTAAGGGCACAACAATAACAATAGTGGGCTAACCCTAAAGTCTATATAGGTTCCCCTCCCGGACTCTAACCCTCACTGCAATCTCTGAATCAAATGCCTCTGGATAGATAAATACTTTCCCCCTTCGAAATTTAACCTCATAACCATTGCCTTCCATGATTGTGATGGACAAAAGGTTCTTCTTTGGGCTAGGTACATAGAGTACCTTTCGCGCATCAAAGGACCCTCCTGACTCAAGCAAGAATTGAACTATCCCCTGCCTCCTCACTACATAGTTGGCATCATCGCCAAGCTCAAGTGCACACTCCCTCTGAACTTGTGTGGCAGGTGATCCTGCACTAGTGGACTCACAAGCTATGAACCCAAACTCTCGATCAAAGCTCTCCGAGAAGCCCTCTATCTCTGCAGAAGTTGCTACATTGTCATCCTCCTCCACCTATTTGGCTTGCCCCAAGATGGTTCTTTCTGATCTCATTCTAAATGCAATCATCCCACAACCTCTCCCAACTGGAAAGTTTCTCCCGTGCAACACTGCCGTCCAAAAAACTCTCCCAAGTCGTGGGAAGACCATTCAAAGTAATATGCACCAACTCAGTGGGTGGAATGGTCTCTCCAACAGCTGCCAACTCATCTCACGTAGAAGTGATCTTTGTGAGGTATGTTGTAGCACTATCAGTCTTAGCCATTTTAATGGCCTTCAAGTTCTCCCTTCGAACCATTTTTCTATTTTCATTGGTGCTCCGGTAAAGATTGGTCAAGGCTGTCCACATCTCATGTGCATATGTCTTTCCTCTCACATGAGGAATGACATGATCTTTAACACCATCCAGAATTAGTCTTTTTGCCTTGGCATTCTTCTTGTTAAACTCTGCAAACTATACAGGGTCAGCAGGTACTGCTACTGAGTGTTGTGTGGTATGTACAATTATGCCCCAAACTTATGTTTCTTCAAAGATGCTCTGGATTCTCTCCCTCCATGCACTGTAGGTGCTCTGCCCATCCAACCTATCATCAACCCTCAAGCCCAAAGACATGCTTGTTGTTATAACAAACTGATGTTTTCAAATCTATGGTAAAGGTTCAGTTTTCTGTGTAAAAATAAGTTTGCTGTGATTTTCACTTTATTGTCCCAAACTGCACTTTTCAGCCAACTAAGCTCTAATACCATGTAAAAATTTCACCCCCACTCCGGTTTTCAGTTTCACCTTATCACTCCTATTTAGTTAAATGCCCTTTCACATAGTCATACATTCAAAAATTCTGAAAATGAAATAAATTTTTGAAACACAAATTTGGAGATTTAACAAGTGCTGAAAATGCAGAAAATAAAAAAACAGGAAAATAGAATAGCCACACAGAAAAATAACACTAATTTTTGGTCAATGTGACCCTGGAAAAACCTCCTACAACTCTTGGGGAAAACCAGTTTGAGAGCTCTTTTTTATTTCTGGAAAATGCTTTTACAGATAATCGAAATATACAATAAAAATTCCAGCAACCACAAAAATGTACTTATCTCGATTTCCGTGCTTGCACACCGCCTCAGAAAAGGTGCCAAACAGCAAACTTACAAAATAGAAAAATTATAGCATTAAATGTCGAACTGCCACCCTCAATTTGCGTGCCCAAAATGCAGCAGTACAATTGTATGGACTTAACGAAAAGTACAATTGTACTTCCTCCTCAAAAATTGTGCCTGAAAATTGCCTCAAAAACTATGCCTGAATCTGTTGTACTGATTTCTCGAAATCTGTGCCAGAAAACAGCAGTGCTCCTCATTTTTCAAGCCCAGAATTTGCCTTGGAATGTGTGTTGAAGCTATTGTACAGGATCCTCGATTTTTGTGCCTCTTTTCTCGAAAAGTGTGCCAACCTCCTGTTGTACGAATTTCTGCCTTGGGATCTATGCCAATGAGCTGCTATACGAATTTGCTGAAGTTTACTAGGTGCCCTCCTTCAAGTTCTCACGCTCAAAAAATTTCTCCTGCTCTCCTTCTCCTTCTCTCAATCTACTCATGAAAGACTGAATGACCTTTTCTCTTCTTTTCTCCTTTTACTCTAACCCTAAGTGACTTTTGGGGAATCCTTAAATCCAATGGCTGAGATAGCTTTAGATCAAGGGTTGAGAATAAATGTGCATTTAATTTTCACTTTCTGATTTTTCATTGACTTTGATAAAGTCACTTGAAAATTAGGTTGTAACTTTACCACTTATTAAGTCACTTTTTAAATAAATTGACTTTACCACTTACAAAGTCACTTTAGGAGAAAAGTACAAATAAATTTGGACACTTTTCCCTAGGCCAAAGATCAAAGCCTTAGGGAACCACTTGTCCTCTGGTACCCAAATTTTAACAAAATCGTTGATCTTTCATTAATGTGCAGAAAAATCACAATTTTTTTGGCCAACCAGTTTTTCAGCTTGAAAGAATTGTGATTTTTCCATCAACTGTTTTTCCCAATTTTTCCCATTTTTGCAAATTTTTAAAAAAGGAATATATTTTGTATTTTTTAATGTTTGTTCAAGTTGTCGATTGTTTTGCCAATGTTGTCGAGAAGATGTTTTCTGGACCCTCATCATTTTTCTGTCGTTGCTGATTTTTTCAACATTGATCGAATCATCAGGCCTACTAGTGAGCTTCTACTTCTCTTTTATTATGATGGCTTATCAGAATACCATGAGTCACCTTTTCCTTTATCTTTAATAATATTTTCCTACTTGGACTTTTGACTTAGAGCAGATGCTCCTGCATCAAGCACCTTAGCTCTGATACCATGTTGACAAATTAGGGTGTTTGATTCAATTTCTCTTTCATGATAATTACTTGTGAGCTTGTTATGTTTCCTTTCCTTAGATCTTATCTTCGTTACCTAATTATATATTTCATCAAGTCAATTATCAAAACACGAGACACAAAGTTTAGGCTCTTCAAGCCAGGGCCAAAACCTCTCCCTCTTAGAGAGGAAAACCCAAAAGCAATTCTTCCTATAGATCTTCAATTGAAAAGTACCAAGATCATGGCACAAACCCTTGACTTTAGTATAAGACCTTGTCACTGCTCTTCTAGGCTCCTTATGTTAATCTTCTTTTCTACACTATTTTGCACCAACTCTAGGGAACTCGGTCCCTAGACTAATAACTCTAGACAAGGTGTTGCCTTCCTTGATCCAATCTTGGCCTACTAGAGATGACTTCTTAACCATCTATCTTGATGCCCTAGATTGAGTTCTTTGACTTGTTGTAGTGGCCTTCCTTCACGTTGTATATACCTTCTTCTCACTTCCTTTCAGCGCTAGATGACCGACTTGATATTACAGTTCCTTGTTGAAGTGACCTTCAGCCTACCTCAGATATGTGAGGTAGGTTCAGACCCAAAACAAACATATCTAATTCTCCTTTCTTGCGTTGGATTGTCCCTTCTCTCTTCGTTGTAAGGTCACCCTTTTAGCATCGAATGACAGACCTAATTCTCACTGAAGAATGTGAGATAGGTGTGGCTTCTATAACAAAGATAACCTTTATCTTTTGTTAACCCAATCACTGTATCAAACTTCACCGAGATGTCTCCTTTCCTCGCACTAAATCAGTTTTGTACTTCGCATCCAATCACAAAACTTAACCGAATTGATCTCTCCAAATGAGGTTGTAGTCTTGTTTATTTATAGGGACTGTTCTCCCTCTTCTAGGCCAACATGACCTCTTGTTATTAGGCTGACTTAACCAACTGTTTATGAGCCGACTTGACAAGGAGGGTCTCCAACATATTTGAGCCGACTTCAACGAGCATATTGACAAGGCCTTTGGAGCATACAATTACATCAATAATTGTCCTTTACAAGTGTAACAACACTTCATATACATGACTAGATTATATATTTATGACAAGATGATAAACCCCTAGAGACATCAAGAATAAGTCTTTGACCTATAATAAAAACTCCTTGCTCATGAAACCCATGAGGCAAGCATTATAAAATACATTTTATTATCTTTGTCTTCTTCATTACATAAATTCATAATTACAAGTCATTTATGAAGACCGAACCTAATTACACTTTTCAACAGCCCATAACCAACGAAGTGCTACAAAACTAAGGCATCCATGTTCCTACTAATGCACAAACAAAGATAAGATATTCCTAACAAAATTGACAAGCATCATATCCATAACCGGAGTGCTACAAAACTAAGGCATCCATGTTCCTACTAATGCACAAACAAAGATAAGATATTCCCAACAAAACCGACAAGCATCATATCCATCAATGTTTTAGGGGGGCAAACCTTTTATCCATAACCCCACCCCATAATAGCCTAAACAATATAGGGGGGAGAGAAAGAGAGAGAGAGGCCATGTACAAAGCAAGCAAGGTTATAATAGAGGGCCTTATTCCCTCCTTTTCAACCATATTAACAAGCAAAAATGTATTTCACTCTAAAAATACAGAGACATTGTTTGTAATTGGCAAATTTTCAAAACCAAATTCCATAATAAGAATTTACCTTATACCCATTAAAAAACCAAGGTTCTACTACAATAAAAACTAAAACCACGACATGCAAAGGTTACCACAATTTGCATTATGTTTTCTCTCCATTCATTCAACTATGCCTTGCATTTACTGTACCTGATTTAATAATTTCATTATTGAGCACATTGAGAGATTAACCAATGTATTGGAACATCCTATCATGTTCAAAGTCAACAAACAACAACCAAGGCATCACCAAGGAGCAACGAAAATCAAAACATCATCATAGCAACCAACACCAAAAATACCTATACATACTTCAAATAAATATGGGAAAACTACTTTCTTGACCACATTTATTACCATAAAAGTTGAAAAAAATATAGATAAGTGTTTCTAAAATGAATGATGTTAAGTCAACATTATAATATAAAATTGACAAGAGAATTATAACAACGCCAATGTAGAATAGCACAAGTCAAAGTTTGGAAGACTACCGCAATGAAATTAAATACATGTCAAGAAAATGAATGTAAATGCAAAGGTATCAACATGAATATCTAGAATTAGTTCATAAATGTTTCATAGTTTTTCAAATCCCTTCACTTCTAATGTCACTTGAAGGAAAATGACCCAAAATCAAATGGAGATTCAAAGCAATAGAAGTTGCTTACAATGAATGAAATTTCTCAAGTTTTGCTACCATGGTTCATGCATTATCCTTCAACGTTTCTCCATCTTGAGCAATCTAGGTAAGTTTATTTAACTAGAAAAACATGCTCATAGCTACTTTGAAATATATCTCACAAATCCAAGCAACCACAAATGAGTTGAATTTCAGCTTTGATGAAATGGATATCAACAGTTGTTAGTATAACACAAAAATATAAAGTACAGTGAATGTTATGTGTCAGTGACTTTATTAAGTGACGTGTGACCATTGTTATATTTTAATGGTTAAGGTTAGGTGATTAGGTAGTTACAACAGCACAAACAAACTAGGGTATTATATAACAATGTACTGAGTTGTGAGTAAATTGAAAGAGTGAAACTTGTGTATTGTGGGTAATCAAACTTGGGCTCCCACATGTTGTTATATAGCAATGTACTGAGGCATGAGCATAGTATTAAAAACCGGTCGGTTTGAACCGATAACCAGTCAAACCGGCCAGTCAGAAGCCTAGCCGATCAGAACCGGTCAAAAAACCCGGTCAGGCACCCCATTTTGCTTTTTCTCCGGTCAAACCAGCCAGTTTATTGATAAACCGGCCAGTTTGAGCGGTTTGACCGACAAATAAAAGAAGAAAAGATAAAACAAAACAACAACATAATAAAGTAATTAATTAATTAAAATATAAAATTATAGAATAAAACAACAACCAAAATATATAAAAAGGAGAAAACCAAATTAAAAAAAACAACAACAGAATTAACAACCAAAAAAAAAAAAAAAAACAGGACCCACAGAAGTTGATTTGGCCAAGTATAGGAATTTTCCCCCAGCAAAATAAAGGCCAACAATTCTCAACTTCACCCTACCTTTAAATTATGTGAGAAACCATCCCATCCTTCTAAGCAAATTGTGTAGAAAATTGTGTTATTGGGCAATGTATTGTGGCATGGCATCCAATTAAATGATGCTCTCCAAACAAACCATCATGTGTGATCATTTTTCCAAATGCTATCAAACATGATACAGTGGGTCGTTATTTAAGCCTACTATTGTATCTTGTAAGCATTCTCTTGCCTACAATGTGTTGGGATACAGTCATAATGATACCTTTGTTGTGAATATCACACGCTTCACTCTTTCTTGCTTCCCTAAGAAACCCTTCAGAGAATTCAAACAGGGTCTAACGAGGGCTGTAGATTCTAAAAACATGGATTTTTTCAACAGATATGCTTTAATCACTGGAACTTTTGGACAGAGTACACTTCAGTTTCTGAAAATATCTCAACAGAAGGAAGCCCTACAAAATATCACTAACAAATTCAATATCATAGAAGATAGCAATCTTAAGTGCATGATATTGCTATAGAGGATGCAAGACATAACCATTCTTGCCTAAGTACCTAAGGAATTTCACCTATTTGATGACTGGATGCCAAAGAAAAACATTCACAACTTTTGATCTGGAAAATGTGCAATACAAAGTTCTCATTGGTTTTAGGAAAATGTTGGTCAACATAAATTTGAGTGCATCTATGATTTGTAAGTCCAACTACAAAGAGGCCTCGGATGACACTGTAACCCTCCAATTAATAAGAATGCAGGCTAAATAGGCTTAAATGCCAGTTTCACTGTACTATGTAGGCCAATGGCCTCAATGCTCAGAGCTTGTAGAATTGTTTTTGGACTTTATGGATCATTTGGAGCCTCATTGCTTATGTATTTTTTCGATGATATGTATTGCACTCGGTGCCATATTGCCATTTTGATATATTCACCTTTACGTGGTATATAAATGAGCAAACTTTGCATATTTTGTCTCTATTGGCTTGGAATCATGGTTGCAAATCTTAAAAATAGTTTTTTTTTATTAAAAAATCATTATTTAATGTTTTTTTTTTTAAACCGGTTCATTGAGATCTGACAGCTACCGGTTAGACCGGTTCCGGTTCGAAACCCGATTCATTAGGTCCACCGGTTCCGGTTTTAATAACTATGGGCATGAGTAGCTTTTGAGAGTAGTATTTGTGTATCATCATCATGGATAGTAAACTTCAAGATATATATATACTTGTTTCAGCAGCATCATTGATACATAATGACATTTACTATTCCCTTCACATTTATGTGTGTGCATCATTTTGTTATGCACCCACATAAATTCCTGCAGTGACCTCCACAACTAGTCTTACATGGATTGGCACCTTGAAATTAGCAAAAGCATCCTCTAGAAGTCGGAACTAACATATTCATTGTCTTAACAACTCTTTGCAAATGAGAAGATCATTGATTTATAATGCAAAAGGAATATACAAGCACAATCGCATGAACAGTAGAAAAAAGATCCTTGCAGCTTGTCAAACACAAAGGAGCTGTAGTATATAGTATATACTACAAAGGAAAACTATAGACCCTTTTCTTTAACACCTTGAATCAGAAACAATTGTTTCAAGTAAAGCCAATTGCTAAGCTCTAGCACTCCTTTAAAATAATATTCAAGGACACTTTATCATATAGAAGTACAAGGGAAAAATAGAGTTTGTTATGCTCTTAAACTGTAAGGAGATGGCTGTTGCCCATTTTGATGCAAGCTTGCAACTGAAAGTAGAGAAAGCAATGAACACAAGTATCACAAAAGCACAAGAGAGACAAAGTTTGCCACACATAAAATTTGTAAACTTTACATCCAAAAAATAAGATGTGACAATTCTTACATAAATTTCACACATGAAAGGAAAACTTGGATGAAAGGAAAAGCTAAAATGAGCATCTCATCCATCAAGGAGAAGACTGGATGAGAAGAAAGTTTTAATGAACAGCAGAGAGCTATTTAGTATTTACAATATCCAACTTCGATATGTAGAAATGTGCATATATTTGACTCTCAATAACAAAATCTCCATCATATTTTACTTTCCTAGGGTGTTGAAGTAGGTTCCAAACCATTTTGGAATGTATTAGCCCCAGCAAAGAGATCCCAAAAAATATTCTTGAACAAATGGTTACATTCTCATATACTTGTTTTGGTGACATGTATGTTATTATGAGGTTCAGCACATGGAATGCATATCAGCCTCGTGGTAGTTGTCTGAGATATATGTAATCTAAATGCATCTAACAAACTCCTGAAATCTCAGTTGCGGTGTTCAAGGCTTACTTCCATATTATCTTCACAAAACAACAATAAATGATGAAAAAAAAAATAGATCTACTTGTGGGTCCAAACATAGAATCCAATGCAAACTCACATTGATGAGACTTCTTAAGATACAGAGCTCATAGTGCACAGTTACCCTACATTCCAGGGGAAGGTTATGTGTAGTTGCAGCAAAATTAACATTTAGAAACCTCGAGCAAGAAATTAAAAAATTATAAAGTGATATTTCATATTTCTTAGCACAAAGCACTCCCCTTAACCTCATTAGGCACAATATCAGCAACTTCACTGTCATTGACGACATTGCTAACACTTCTAGTGGCTCAAACTAAAAGTAGTCCCCTTTCTTCAATCTGTCCCTTCACTGGTGAATCTTTTATATTTCCCCCCTTTCATCTTGTTGAATCGTTTTCCAAGTTCCAACCTACAATTGTTACTATTTCAGGAGAGGCACTGAGCACTCCTTATATTGCTACTTCTATTGATTGTAGTCCGGACATTAAGAAAATCACCTTTCTTTGCTCTGCTGAGGATTCCATCTCCATGCAAAGCTTTTGGAGTTTTGCACCGTGACTCACACAAAACCACTATATGTTTAAAGCATCTGTACTTGGGATATATATAACACAGAAGGTGAAACAAATCAAAAAAAAAGAAGAAAAAAAATATATACCCTGATCACTACTCAGCAAAGTGGATGCACATTCTAACTATGGTTAAACTCTCCCAGCCATTTGCAGGTTTTTGGTGGTTTCTGCTGTAAAAAAGGGTTAATTTTTTCCATAGCAATATATATGTATATAGACACTCCATGTTACAAAGTCCAAGGAAAACCCCCAGGTATTTCTCCTCATTTGAAAGATGTTACCCAAGGTAAACCCTAAAATCTTCAGATCACAGGCTGGTCAACAACAAGGCTTGAAACCATTACACAATATACTCAGTAGGAGCCCAACATGTCGTAGTGAGAATTGAACCTGGAAGAGTATAACAACCATTCCTCCCAACCATCCGAGAAAAACCCAATTGACATGCGTACTCTCTCTCTCTATATATAATGACCATGTACATACATAACTTAAAGAAAAGAAAAGAAAAATGCGAAGATACTTGTCACTGTCAAATGGATTGTATAACATACTTTTAGCTTTCATAACGATTTTTCTTGGAAAGCATAGCAGGTCGTCGAATTTCAATAAGCAATTTAAATTCCAAGTGGAATTGCAAAACAAAATAAAAAATAACATCAAAGGTGGAAACGCTGCGGATCAAACTTACAAAAAAAAACTGCAATCATCCATAAAGAACCAATTTAAAGCCATCAAGAAATAAATGAAAGAATCTTGAGAGAAAACAGCAAATAACTTACCATCGAAGTAATGTACTCTTCAAAAGAATCCCTGTATCTGTCATAGAGTTGCTGCGAATAATCATGCGGAGGCTTTTGTTTGCACATGTTGCAAATAGTCCTGTGAATAAAGTAAAGGATACCATACATCTTTGACATGAGGAGTAAAATTTGATAGCAATTGGAGAAACACTAAAATAAAACACATAAAAATATTGAATTCGTACTTCCAAGAACCCAGGAGCTAGAGCCAGTCGGAAGATTTATCGGGTAAAAAATAGGATACGTGTGAAGCATTATGTACTCCTCAGAATTGAATTGCTGTTCGGGAATTCCTTCCAGAATATTCTTGAGCTTCGTAATTCCCTTTTGCATAAATTCCCATCCCGTCTCCAGCTCTATAATCTTCCGTTCGCTCATCGTCATTTTCCAAATCTCAAACCCTCGACCTCGCCCCAAACAGGACACTCTGCCGGCAAGGAAAACCCTCGATTAAAAGTGCTTTTAACCCAGATAACAAACAGCCACGATAGACCCCAGGAATAGCAAAATACCGACCGAAACCCTAGGTTTAAAAAACAAAAAAGGCAGCCTTTAACAGCGTAAATGGGTGCAGGATCGGATCAATAGCTTCCGGACAGGATTTTGACAATTTCCAGCGATTACAAGATAACGGCCAAGCAAATATTGGGGCAAAAATGGTAGAATCAGAGAAATTTAACCACGAACCGTGGAATTTGCTTTTTGATGTCTGGGCACAGAGGATAGGACTTCGAATCTTAGAAAAGGGTCAAGAAATAATTTTGATTTAAGTCTGATGAAAAATAATCTTACCTTAATCCGTGGAGCTGAGCGCGTAATACCAGCAATTCATGGCCTGCGACAGTCTCGTACTAGGACCGTGGCATCGTCCATCTCCAGTCTGCAGCTGCGCTGGATTGATCAATGCGCGCATGCGTTGAGAAAAGAATGGTATTTATTTATGGAAATGGGCATCGGCCGCTTTTTCTTTACGGAAACAGGAGAGGTAAAAACGCTACAGATAAATATTTAACAGGCTCATGCTCGCACTCGATGTCTCTCAGCGCTGCTGTGTAGGCGAAGTGACTGCATCTCGTCTTTTGCGAGAAAAACCGATCTTATTTCCCACCGTCAAGGGTCGGTCTGCTGGTTAATAATTTAGAGAATTTACCAATATCGAGAAATTATCAAACAAAATTGGTTTTAAATAAATAATATGATGCTGATGGATTTATTCTGTCCAGTTGTTGACGCCTTCTGAAATGCTGGGCGATTTTTATTTGGGTTACTTTGGATTAAATGAATATTTGGATTTTTATTTATGGTTGTATTAATGAGGTTTTGGTAATTTAATTTGATTTTTATTTCTTTAATTATTTGTACGAATTTGTGAAGTTTCTGTGCTTGAATATATATATATATATATATATATATAATAAGATGGTAAAATTTACACTTATTATTATGATGAAAGGGAAGAGGTTGTGTATGATTTATTTTTTATAAGATCATAAAATTTATATTTTTATTAAATTCAAAGAAATTAAAAAATAACATATATATATATATAAAATATTATTTACAAATATATAATAAAATGTATTCATATAAATTTATTTTAATTTTAATTTTTTATTATGTTATTGTGAGCGATATATAGTATTGGTGATTTTTGGATTAGTTTCGTTTATACGCTGGTTTTTTTTTTAAGGTTAAATTTTAGTTTTCAATTTTTTTTGCATTAACATCAATCCACTGCCACCACCATGGCTCTAGTTTTCGAGGACTGATGTTAGTCAGTCATCCTCAGGTGCATCATTCTGCCTGCAAAGTCGTCTTCAACGTATAACTCAGTGGAGAACATATTAAACATTAGCAAAGTCGTTTTGTACGATAGGCACTGTTAGCCGAAAAAGCATTAAGCACCTCTAGAAACGCTAGCCTTTGTAGCATAGCAGCGAGGCGTTGTTATGCCCGTGACAATACAATCTTAACTAGATATGGCGACCCAAGCCTTGACATCCTACTTCTGACAGCCTGATTGGCAAAGAGACAGAAAGTGATCAGGCATTGATTAAATGCAGCGAATAGTTTCCAATGTCCATGTTATAGAAAAATTACCGCCAAATAATATATGTTAGCTAACAAACTCTTAGTTCTTGTGATGCTTTGGCTCCCTTGCATCACAAACATCTTCATACAATTCAAGTTGTTGATTGTTATCAAAGTCGTCCTCCAAAAGCTTGATTTCATCTAGGCATTTAACATTTGAATTTTCCTATAAATCGTTGGAGGTCAAGATCTCCTCACCATATTGACATATGTTAACAATGAAAAATCATTAAAGGTTGTCGAATATATCGTCATTCAACAATCCTATTGTGATCCGAAGTCCACTTATAAAATCCTTGGAAATGGCTTTCCAATGGCGATAAGGCAACATTAAACATTTATAAATACCCAACTTTCTATTTGCAGGTATAGTTGCGACATGAATGCTTTTAACTATCAGCGAGGATCATTATGGCTTCTTGTTAACCTTATGTTAAATCCAGATTTGTGAGTCATGGATCCCACCAAAGGAGGTCGGACCCTTTTTCTTGTGATTTGTTGACGTCAGCGCCTCCGAACCTGACTACGCGAACTTGAGGTCGGCCCCAACTTGTTGATTTGAACTTTGGATGGCAGTCCCGACCCTCAGTCAGAGTTGGGGTTCTTGTCCAAAGCTTCACTTACTCACAGAGTATTTGATTTTCAATCGGACATATGCTTGTTGATTCTTAAAAGTTCATATAAATAACAATAGAGTGCATTGGAAGACTGCAAAACTCGGGATGCAAAATTTAGAATGGCCAATGTAGACTCCAGAGTCCTTAGGCGCCACATATTGAAAAGTTGCAAGCTTTGACACGTGCTTGATTCTTGCAAGTTCATATAAAATCACATCAAAACATCCAAATAACATTTTCCAAAGGCCAAATTCCCTTGGGCATTATATATATATATAAGCTCTAACGAGTAATCTAACATTGCCTCGTGTATTCAATATGTTTAATTGTCGTTAGTTTTCTATAGCATAGTCTCACAACTTTGAAAAGGAGTAAAGTAAATAGATTGGAATAACTTTCCTTGTAACTCAAACCTTCTAAAAATGGTGATATTTGAGTATGACATAGCCTTGATAATCAAGAAAGGGAGCGAATTGGCTGGAACTTTGATTATAAGCCAAATGACATGTTTTGAGTGGCCTTTAATGGTTTTTCATTGAATAGATGTCTGGATTTACCGAGCACTCTTACGATTACAAACTCTTGTGGGTGAATTTCTCATGTAAGTATACAACACCCCTTCAAGGCCTTTCAACTTACACTCAAACTCTCTACACCCCTGGCTACACAAACATTGCATTCATAGGAAACGGTTCGATACCTCAGGAAATCCACACAGCAAGCAATGCAGATGCAATAGTGCTAATAGTTGGTGGAGACTTGTCTTTGGAAGCAGAGGCTCTAGACAAAAACAAGCCAAATCAAAAAAGCAAAAGCAGTGGCTCTTGTTTTAAATAGTTAAAATTTCATTTTTTAAGTGAAATACTAAAATATTATAAAACTACTCATTTTTAAAGTTATAATTATTTTTTTATTGTTTTAAGAAAAATGGGGTTCAATTCTATTTTTATATATTGGATCATTGTTTGTATTTTTGGGCCTTGTGTTGCCCCCCTCATTAATGGATCTACGATTGGTTTCCTTAAAGCTTCCAAGGGCCTCAGGTAAGGGTGCCCCCTCTCCCCATTCTTTACATTTTCACGATTGAACCCTTGAGTAGGATGAACGAAGACGTCACTCCTTCCCTGGAATTTGATTCTTGAAAAAAAAATAGCATAAACCATGCCCAATTCACTGATGACACGATCCTTCTTGGTTGTGCCTCTTGCATTATACCAAAGCACTTCAAATATGTTTTGGATGATTTTCTTAGGTCTCGGGAGGATTAATAAATGAGGAATGTCAGCAAACTATTACATGGAATGACCTTAGGAATTTTGGGGATAGTTGAAAAAGATGAATTGACAAACTTCAGATTTTTTGACACGCCCATATGTATCAAAACGTTTCCTTGTCCTTCTTAGGGTCCTGTTATTGACAATTTTAAATCCAAATTTGAGTAATGAGGGGCTCATTACCTAAATCTAGCTATAAGATTAACTCTAGTTAAATATGTCCTTTCAGCCCTTCCTATATTCCAATTCTCAGCTATGTTGGCGCCCATCTCAGTGAATTAGAAAATTGCTCTCAAGAACTCAAACAGTTTCTATGGAAAGGAGGTAAGACAAACTCTAAAAGTTTCATATAGTGAATTTGAAGGTGGTTAGGCTTCTGAAAGCCACCCAAGGTGGGTTACGAATAAGTGACCCCCTTTTAATGAATATAGCCCTTGGGGAAAACCTGATTTACTAGCTAATTACAAGGGATAATGATTGGTGGAAATAGGGGCTTCATAAAAAATATCTTAATGGGACGAGAGAATCTTGTATTCATCATATCCCTCAAAATAGAGGAAGCTCCCTTATATGGCATTTGATGTTGGATTATATTCATTTAATTAGAGCTAAACTGACTTGGATTCCATAAAATGGGAAATCAATAATTTTTTGGACTAAGGGAATTATGAGAAATCCTTGTCTAGGATGAAATAGCCTATTTCATCCCCTGTATAAATGGCTAATTTCCCAACATAAAATCTCTTTGTGGTATAGCTCCTCCTAGTCGTATGGCGGGGACTGGTTGAGCTAGGCTTGGGGTAACATTTTGGGTCACCTTGTTAATATTTGCATATCTCTCAAATCTGCTCTCGTTGGATGTGCTCCTTCCTTCTTGTTAGATTGAGAGTCGTGAAGTTGGGTAGGTGATTTGTATTCTATTAAAAGGGGTTATCAATCTTTGCTCTTCCCATATATTAGACCTCCCTCTTCTTGGCTTTGGGCCTTTATTTGGAGCTCAGACTGCCTCCTAAAAATTAATATTTTGTTGGTCATTAGCTCATAGGAAGATCATGGCAACTAAGAATTTATTGAAAAGGGAAATTGTTGGACCTTCCTGGTGCACGTTGTGCAAGCATGCTACTAAAAATATAGATCATCTATTCTTTTAATGCCCTTTATCCCTTTAATTGTAGGAGTGATCTTATCTTAATTAAAACCAAGAGTACTCTGGCATTCTTCGCTACAAGACTTGTTGGGAAAATGTTATAATGGCTCCTTTGTAGGAAAAAATCAATAACGAGAATCTGGGAAGTATTGCCTTGTAACCCACTCCTCGCACATTTACCCACTTTCACCGGTTTGCCTCGGGTAAACATGAGCAGAGGGTCATTATGATAAGACTAAACCTCCTATATGACCTTAAGAAAATGGAGTCGACAAATTAAAACCTTATTGACTTCTCTCAGGTGTTACAGGACCTCCAGGAGCAACCAAACCCCTCCAAGTGTCCAACCCCTGAAATAATTCTCTTTTTCACTGAACTAAAGCCTCGGCTGCTCCCTTTCCAATGCATGCAAGTGACTATACCCCTCTAGTTGTTCCTAAAGATCTTCCTGCCAAAGACTGTGGACTTCTAGTCAGTTCTATGCCAAAGACCCTGAATTCTAAGCCACTTTTTCAGGGCTAGGACTCGGGACTTTGCCCAAAACTTAATGAAACTTCCATAAATGATGAATGACATAGAAACAAGGCTTATAAACCAAAACTTGAACCAAGAATTGACCTGACCCTTCCCAATCGGGACTGACATTTCGCCAAACACATGGTGAACATGCAACCTACAGGTCATGAATGCATATTTGAACACAAGGATATGGAAACTCATCTGAGGTTTAACAAGAAGGACTAATGACTTTTGAATCATTTTACTCAATAAACCTTAGCAATCGATCTTGGAGAAGAATGAACCCATTGAAGGAATTTTTGGGTCGAAACCCTAACCATGGAGGTAAGGACAAGAAACGAGGATTTTGAAACTGGCCGCAAGGTCCTGCCGCGAGAAGGAGCACGACGTGACAGTCGTCCTATACTATCAGATCCATGTAGATACTTGTGCACCTGGCAGGTGGCCACGCTACAATTTGGTTTTTACGGGTTAGCATAGGAATAAGTCGGGGTTAGGATGGTTGTTTCGGGCTTGTCAAACCCTAAATGACAGTGTGAGCACGAGAGGTTAGTGCAGGCAAGGTTTTTGTGTTATTGGAGGGTTTGTTCAAGCGCCAAAGCACAGGGTAAACACGGGATTTGAACGGGATTCTCTGGATATTGAACCGGGGCCATAAGACTTGCTAACAGTCTGGGGACACAAAGTGTCGGTGAGAAACTTGGACCGTTATTTTCCAGCCATTGGAGATACAGGCCAGAAGAACAAATCACCTAAAGGAGTCTGGGGTCCGTCGAACGAGGCTGCTATTCTAGAAGAAAGCCTTCAGAGCACTTTCAACTGCGCATGGAGGGAAGGGTTCAAGCAAGGGTCACTCCAGCCTACATCAGTCCCTGAGAATATTGGAGGCAAAAAACTCCAGTCAAACCAGCATCAACCTTCTCTGCCAGGTATTTCATCAATCCCTCATCTTTCGACGGGGTTGGAAGATATAGTTGCTAGTTGTGGTTTTTAGGGCTCTGTGGGGCTTAAAGCTTTCTTGGGAGAAAGCCATAGAGTTCCGAAGTGGGGCAAGGGAGCTTCTCGAGAAGCCCCAAACACATAAAGGAACCCTCATCAGTGGCAGGGTATTAGCTTCCTCAAAAAATTTCTTCTCTCGCAGGGCAGTGAAGCGGCGAGCTCGACCAAAGGTTGTAAAGGGTATGGTTCAAAACCCTAGTGGGCTAAGACAAACAATTATGGGTTAGGCAGGAGCCTTTCACTCTCTGCCTTCAGCGAAGGAATAAGGAAGGTTTTTAGGGACTTTCAGAGGAGATAGTCGAAAGGAGGATACAAGGCCTACCAGACAACAAGAAGGACCTCTAGGAGTAGGAGGCTCTTCTTGGAAGGGTACGAACCATACTGAGGAAGGGCAACCCGAGTCGCCTGCTCTTGAAGTACCAAATGCGATCGAAAGGTCGTTGGAAGGTGAGGAAGGTGGAAGAAGTAGGGTTACAGGAACAAAAACAAAAAATACCAAGTTGACCAGGAGAAAAGAAGAGTGCCCATGTTGTGTGTTTGGAGTAGACATTCTCATTGACGAAGTCATGGAAGTGATGGAAACCATCCTTGTTGGCAAAGTCAGAGGCAGGAAATTCTCTACCAACTATATCAAAGAGTGGATAGCCTCCGTATGGACGGAAGTCTCGGGAAGCCCCATTGATATTCAAACCCTAGCCCGGGGGTGGTTTATGCTTAAGTTTGAGAAGATGGAGCACTTAGAATGGGTTTTAGAAAGGAATTAGAACTTCAGGAAGAGGCCTATATTGTTCAGAAAATGGACGCTGCTCTTTGACACCCAGAGGGAAAAAATTGAATGTTCTCCGGTCTAGGTAAAGCTCCCAGGACTTTCAATACCCTTCTGGACGGACTCAACTTTCCATTCAATCGGGAACACTTTGGGTCAATTCCTTGAAGCAGATCTATCATTCCAACAGACCAAGGATCTGAGTGCGGCCAGAATTGTGGTCAACCTAAACCCTAAAGTAGGATTAGTAGAGGAAATGCAGCTTAAGTACAAGGATTATGAATATACAAAGACCCTGGACTACGAACGTATGCCATTCTGATGTCATCGTTGTCATAAGTATGGTCATCTAATAAAGGACTGTCCATTGGGGCACCAAAGAAGAAGGAAGAAAAAAAGATTAAACCGAGGGCCCCTGAGATCCTCGGGTGTAGAAGAGCCGAGGGCTTCAAAAGGGGAGATGATGGAAGGGGTTGAAGGTCCTGGCGCTAACACGGTTGGCATTGCTCCTTCAGTACCACTGGCAGAACAATCCAACCCTTTAGCTATGGACCAAGAGCTGGAACGACCTCGAGCATTGGATCCTCTTCCTGAAGCGGAACCGCAACAACTTCTCAGGAGGGTATGACTCTGGTCTTTTCTCCTTCCCTTTTTACCTCTTTATGTACTTATGTTTTTTCTTATACAAATCCTGGTCCTTCCAGGCCTCCTCCTTTGGAATATTTGCAAATGCATGATGTCATAGAGTCCCTTGATAGTATCATTACTTCAATCCCCCCCCCCCCCTTTGGATCCCGTCCTTAGGTTGATATAGGTTCGCCCCCTCCTCCGCTTGGTATCCCTGAAAAGCCTCCCTATAACTTAAGATCCCTGATGAAGAAACCTTGGAAAGGGGAGGCCATCGGTGGATTGGAGTCTAACCCTGTTTCGGGTGGTCCTAGAAAGGTGAGGGGTAGGAAATCAAACCTTTCTAAGGCACAAGTCAAGGCTAAAATTGATATTTCAAATGGGAAGCAACATTCCCTTTCTGGGGTGCTTAGAGCAGTGCAGACCCCTACCCTGGGTTATCGATGATCATTCTCTCCTACAACTGCAGGGGGCAGCTAGTCAACCCAAAAAACTAGCATTGAGGAAGCTGATGAAGTCCTATGATCTTGATGTTCTTATGCTTCAACTTGGCCTTCCGGGATGAAGTACTGGCACTCTCACAAGCTCTGTCACCATATCCTTCTGTTAAATGTATATGGCCCCTACTTGGATAGAATGCGGTATTGGAGCAACCTTTTTGCCAAATCATGCATGAACAACTCAAATCTCATTTTGGGTGGAGACCTTAATTTCTCTCTAGGGATTTCTGAATCTTGGGGCCCCTTAGCTCATGCTGATCCTCTTATGAATTTCTTTGTCAATAAGTTGACCTCCTCACATCTAGTGGATGCAAACTTGATCAAGCCTAGACCCACTTGGAGGAACAAAAGAATGGGTGAGGATAAGGTGGCAAAGAAGTTGGACCGTTTTTCTTCTTAACGAAGATCTGGTGGCTAGATCCTCAGTTTTTCGGCACTAGGTTGGGGAAGGAGGATTATCCGACCATCTACCCATTCTTCTTGAGATCAAAGGCCTCCATAAGAAACTAGAGGCCCCTTTCAAGTTTATCTCTTCATGGCTCAAAGATGATTCCTTCACCTCCTTGTTCCATGCCACTTGGAGGAAAGACAGGCCGAGGGAACCTGGCAATATGAGTAGACATTTTATGGAGAATCTAAAGGAAATGAAAAAAGCCACTCTAGAATGGGCAAAGGCAAAAAAGCTAAAGGAGGAGGAAGACCTTCGGAAGATAAATGAAGAAATAGATTTTTTGGAAAGCCTGGAGGGGGCCGGATATGTCTCCACTGAATCAAGGGACAGATTAAGGAGACTTGAAGCATCAAGGAAGAAAATCTTATTTGAAAGAGAGGAAAGTTGGTGCCTCAAAAGTAGGGCTATTTGACTGTCCGCTGGAGATGAGAATACAAATTTTTTCCAAAACTACGCCAAAGGAACGAAAAATATTAATACAAATTGGGAAATGCAAATGGAGGAAGTAGTAATGGCAAGATCTTTTGAGGAACTTTCCTCCCTTGGAGTGAAACATTTCAAATCTTTGTTCAAAGCCCCAACGGAGGCATCCATTGCTGAAGTTATCGAGGTAGCTCAGTTCTTTCCTAGTTATATTGATAACGAAGGAAATGACAACATAATGGAGCTTGTCTCAAAGGAGGAAGTGGAAGATATTCTTAAGTCAATGCAGAAAGACAAGAGTCCAAGGCCGGATGGTTGGATGGTGGAATTCTTCCAACACTTTTTTGAATTCTTGGGTGATGACTTGCTTGAGCCGGTGGAAGAGTCGAGAAGATATGGTTCCATATATCAACCTTTCAACTCCACTTTCCTAGCTCTCATTCCCAAAAATGAGCACCCAGAGTCCTTTGATGATTTTAAGCCAATCTCTCTTTGTTCATGCATCTATAAAATCATTGCAAAAGTGGTAGCTACCCATCTCAAGCCCTTTCTATCATGAAGGCAAATCCATGAGGCTGTGGGGGTGGCCCAAGAAACTCTCCATAGTTTGAAAAGAAGCAAAAAAAAAGGAGCAATCATCAGAATAGAACTTTCTAAGGCATATGATAGAATCAGTTGGATGTATATCCGGCTCCTCCTGACCCATCTTGGCTTCATAAATGATTTTATCAATTGGGTGATGGGGTGCATCTCTTCTACCAGTATTGCTATTTTTATCAATGGGGCAGCTTCCAATTTTTTCAACATATAAAGAGGCCTCCAACAGGGATGCCCTCTCTCTCCCCTTCTACTTCTTTTGGCTGCGGAAGGACTCAGTCTGATGATACATGAAGCAAAAAGAAGCGGGGAACTAAAAGGCATTGAGGTGGTTGTCAACCTTTTTGTTACTCATTTACTCTTTGTAGATGATATTCTCCTGTTTAGCAATGGTATTTTGGAAGACAGAAATCCACAGTTACAACGGCAGGCCTTTCCAGAGCAGAAGTGGGTAGAATCTCGAAAGTGTTACAATTTGAACTAATGACTCTGCAAGACTCGTTCAAATACTTGGGTTTCATCTAAATCCAGACTCTTCTCGTATCCAGTATTGGCACTGGCTAATTGCGAAGATTGAGGCAAGGATGAAACACTAGAGCTTCAAATGGCTTTCTAGAGCAGGAAGACTAGTGCTAATTAAATATGTAGTCATGGCTATTCTAGTTTATTGGGCTGCCCTCTCTTGGGTACCTAAAAGTATTCTCTCCTCGATAAATAAAATTTGTAGCAGGCTCTTATGGGCAGGTTCAAAGGTGGAACATGTGATGCCTTGGGTGGCGTGGGAGAAAATAGTGCGTTCAAAAGCTTGGGGAGGTTGGGGAATCAAGAAGCTTCCCTCCACGACCTCTCTGGCTGCAAAATTGGGCTGGCGACTCATCACCTTGGAAAACCTTTGGACGACTATCATAAAAAGGAAATACATTGACCCCATGCCAATACAAGAATGGCTTCGCATGCCAAATAAGAAATTAAAAAAATGCATCAATTTTATGGAAAGATTCAGTTGGTTCGATTTAGATAATTGAATAGGGTCTAGCCTCGCATGTTGGGGATGGAGCACAGGTAAGACTAGGTCGTGACCCATGGGTGGGCTGCTCTGGGAGGTTCCCCCTGTCCAGAGATCTTATAGAACCGTTGGAACAAAGGGGTTTTAGAACTCTGAGCCATATAGCCCTGCAAGGTCAGACAACTTTGTGGAGGCAAGCATGGATGACAGGGGAAGCTTTCCAAGTTGAAGATAGGTGGCTCAAGGAGAGGCAGGGTTTCATCAATGACCTTCAAAACTCAAACATCAGAATTCAGGAGAGGCCGGATGAGCTCATATGGGTTCATGCTCCATTGGGCCTGTATTCCCCAAAATTTGGTTATAAATAGCTAATGGCTCAAAAAGGTTGGGGGGAGACGGAGTGGTGGTTAAAACCTTTGTGGGAGTTAAGGGACCGGAAAAACCAAATTGCTCTTCTAATGCATACTTCAGAACAAAGTTCCCTCCTGGGACTTTCTCCAACGTAGGGGAAAGATTGGCCTTGGTTGGTGCTCTCTCTGCAAGGCGAGCCTTGAGTCAATTCACCACCTCTTCCTCACATGCCCCTTCAATATTAGGCTCTAGACTGAAACTCTGAGGCTTCTTAAATTTGCGCAAAAATGGGAGGGTAGTGATGTGTGAGAGGCTTGGTAGAGATGGTGGCAGGCTCCTCCAAATGACAGGGTTCGAAACCTCCCACTGCTAGTTGCTTGGGGAACTTGGATAGCAAGAAACCACGTCATCTTCTAATATAATCCCTTTCCTATTAACCTTTTAGCGACAGAAGGAGTATCCATCTATGAATATATTCCACTTCCGATGCAAACCCAACAAGTCAGAGTCATCCAGATGGAGAACATCAGGGGTGATATTCCGTGGGCATATTTCGATGGGGCTTCTGACCCTCATAATAGATGTGGAGCTGGTCTTTCCATTCATGAACCATCTGGGAAAATCATCAAAGCGTCAGTCGACCTTGGTTAGGGGACAAATAACTTCGCAGTATTAAAAGCTCTTCACTTACCACTAAGCCGGCTCTCATCTCTTGAGATGAGAGATGTCCAAATATCTGGGGACTCTATGAACATCATAAAGTGGTTTAATGGTTCACAGAGATGTCTAAATTACACTTTATCTCCTTTACTATATGAGGTGATACATATAAAATCTTTTTTTAACCACATTACTGCTTGTCATATTTACAGGGAACAAAACTGTGAAGCATACCTTCTATCTAAGGAGGGCATTCGTCAAGATTTGGGGCACTAGGTAGTTGTTGAGGTTGTTGGAGGTCTAGTCAGATCGATTGAACAGCCTCCCTTCGCTCGATAGTTTATAGTTTCTCCTTTTTATTTTTTCCTTCAGTTATCCCAGATCAAATTGAACTTCTAAAACTGGTGGACCTTAGACTTTATGTATATTTTTACTTTAGCTCTTAACATTTTCAATACTTTCATGTCTCTGTTTTGGATTGTTTTCATCTATGAGGAGATCTGGGAGACAGGTTTTTACTCTCTTTTTTTAGACACTATGCGACTAAAATATTATGAAACTAGATCGACGTTTACCACCTAGTTTTTGCTTCTTTGATGTGAACTTATAGACATAGTCTGTTTTCATCCCTGTTTCGGGTGCACTTTTCCCTAACATAAGGGAAGCCTGGGGGCTGAAAGGAGACATCATATTTTATGATTTTGACAAGGTTGGGAGGATTGATGCATATATCTCCTCATCAACTGCAACTCCATTTTTCCCTTTACTACAACAAAGGAAAAATTCAGTTCTTAAAATGTTATATGCATATACTATGTAACTTTCTATACACTTAATAGATGGTTTGATTATTTCTTTGGGAAAAAACAAGAAGGACTAATGCCTTCTCACAATAGTTGTCAAAAAACCAATTTGGTCTTGCATTCATTATTCATTCAGTTACAAGTAAAAACATAAAGAGAGACATGACTAAGATCTGTCATAAAACCATGCTTATAACCATCATATAACCAAAAAAATAACAATGAGAGAATATCTAGGAACAAAACTTCAAAATCAGATTTGGCCGAACATGCTTTCTCATCCTCTCACTACATCCAGATGGAAGATGCCAAACTGATCTCCAAAGAAGATCATTACCTAAAAAGAAAAATCAAAGAGGCCATAGAAATTGAAAAAAGAAAAAATAATATGAATCGTGACGATTGTCTTATCATCAACAATACTTGGAAACCCTTAATAAATCATACCTCTCTTGACATAAAATTAAAAATAGATAAATGAATCTGAAAAAAATAAAATAAATAATAGTAATAATAATAAATAAATAAAATAAAATAAGTCATATTTGTTAAAAATCTTAGGGCAATTAAATGTTTTTAAAAAACAAACATATTACTTTTTATTTTTATTTTTATTTTTTCAATAATCCCCTCATTAAATTTTCTCTTAATAAATTAAATTTATAGAAATTAAAAATTATTATTTCTTCCAACTGACCTCATAATGTATCCTCACTAATTACTATATATATAATTTACTATTTTCCCTAATCTGCTCAAATTTTCTCAATGATCATTTGGCGTTTACCCCTGAAGATGGACTCACTTAAGAAGTCTGAAACGCTAGGTTACTAAAAAAACTCTGAACATGTTATTCCATTGTTTCTGAAAATCAAATTCATCTGTATGGATTCTCTTTTAAAAAAAATGAGAGAATAATCAATAAAGCCACATAATAACAAGTACGTTTACTCTTCAAAAGCAAGAGAAACTTAGTTCTTATTAAACATAGGCAAAAGCCAACCAGGTCTAAGACTTTCACGTACCACTCGAACATATATTGGGTTGAACCAAATCTTTCTTTCAGCCAATCACCCTTGTGCCATATTCCAAGCATGAATGTGGGATCTCGTGGGATAAAGCAATCCATAAAAAAACAAAGGAAAACCACATCTACCCTCACCATACTATGATCTCACCTAAATCGGTTCTGAGATCACAAAACCAAACCAAGCTTGGATGTCACAGAATTCCTTCACCATCCCTTTAGGAATTTTCTTGTCTCCGCCCACCTGTTGAGGACTTCCCGAAGAAAACCATCTCCACCCCCAACCCTTGGGATTTTTCCTAAGACCACCTCACCTAGATCCAAAATCTTCCGACAATCCAAAGCTCAATCGAGAAAGAATCCCATCACACCATGACTATTCGGAAATGGCAAGGCAAAGCTAAAAACATTGTTAAACCTGGCAAAATCCACGCCGCCGACAGTAAAAGAACCAAATACCAACATGCACATACCATGCATGTCAAAACCATCTAGGAAATCATACATGCAACCTGTTACCTACAAGTATTCTTGTTGAAGTTGCTTGATCCAACTTTTCCTTGTTGATCCTTGTTTTCCTTATCCTTCCTTTACTTGCTTGCTTTCCTTCTCCTATTGGTGTTATTCTCCTCTCTGAAACTGATTCCAAAACTAAATTGACAAAAGGCCCTAACTTGATGCTCTAATGTCCTTTTATTATTGATGTCTCTAATTTCTTCATTTTTCTTTAATTTTCCTTCAATTTCCTCCTCACATGCAACATGTGACCTTTCACCTTCCTTTTTGCCTAATTTCTTTTTCTTTTATTTTCATAAAATAAATGCCAAAAGTGTCATTTTCTCTTTTCAAATACTTTGTCATTGCCTTTGCCAATTTCCCCTTGCCCATAAACACATCAAGTGATGCCCATTAGGGTATTTTTCCTAACATTCAACTTGGAATAAGTGTCCCTTGACCTTGGTCTTATTTTTCCTATATTAAATTTATTACATGAACTTTTAACACGGGTATGTTACATACCCCTCCCCCTTAGGGGAACACCGTCCTCGGTGTTCTATGACGCCTAAAACTAGTAAAACCACTGAAAGCAAAACATATTGCCTATGGAGCTTTATAACCCATCTCGTTGCAATATTTACAATAACAACATGTTCAAAATAAAAACCATCATGACAAACATGACAACATGGAAACCATACCGCTTATTGGAGATTTATAACACAACTCATTGCATTATTTACAATAGAAACCATACATAAATATGTACAAACACCAAAAACTCATTTGCCTCCACCGGAAAACAATGAAGGATACAAAGCCTACATCCGATCATCCATCTCCCATGTAGCTTCATCGAGCCCAAAGTGCTTCCACTGCACTTTAACTTGCTCGATTGCTAGGTTCCGGAGCATGAGTTTTTTTGCTACAATATGCACTGAGGTTTTGGATGGAATTCTCCTTCTGGTTCCACCTGCAATATAGACCATTTAATAACACGATCAACATCGTTTACATATATTTTAAGCAATGAAACATGGAAAACATCATGGGCTTTCACTGTTGGAGGCAGTGCAATTCTATAGGAAACTGGTCCAATCCTCTCAAGGATATCAAAATGCCTACAATACCATGGTGCCAACTTGGCACATGATCTAATCTTCAAGTATCTTTTCTTGGGCTTGATGCGCAAATACACATGCTCCTCGACGTGGAACTCTTTAAATGCCATGTGTTGGTGTGCATAACTCTTCTGCATGTCTTTTGATTCCTTTAGATTATTCTTTATAACCTGATTTCTTGTTCCATGTCTACCAACATGTCTGGTCCAATAAGTATATTGTTCACTTGTTCACTCCAACTGATAATAATGTTACAACTATTCCCATACAGTGCCTCAAGCAAATTCATCCTCTGTGACTCCTGGTAACCATTGTTGTAAGCAAATTCGACCAATGGAAGGTACACGAAAGGTACTCCTCCCATCTCCTATGTTGATGCATGGCATACATCCTTGACATATCCTCCAGAATCCTATTGAACCTCTTTGCCTTTCCATTTGTCTGTGGATGATAAGTTGTGTTGAAGGCCAACTCTGTTCCCAAACGTGCAAACAGATCCTTCCAAAACTTGGAAGTGAACTTAATATCCTTGTCTGGCACAATCTTCTTTGGAACACCATGCAATCTCACGATCTCCCTGATGAAGACCTTGGTTACCTCACTAGTTGAATAAGTATCTTTACTATAACGAAGTGAGCTACCTTGTTTAACATGTTGACCAAAACCATGATAGAATCATGATGCCTCAATGTCCTTTGAATAAGTGTAATGAAGTCCATGGAAATGACCTCTCATTTCCATTTCGGAATCAGAATAGGTTGAAGCAACCCACCTGGATGCTTACACTTTGCTTTCACCTACTAACAGTCCAAACACCTAGCCACGAACTTTGCCACTTTCTTCTTCAAATTCGGCCAATAGTTGAAATTCTTCATTGATGTCAATGTCTTCTGATATCCTGGGTGACCTAAATATGGCTTGACATGAAACTCCCTCAAAATAAGCTTCTTGAGTTCACTGCCATCTGACACATAGAATATCATGTACTCTAATCTCACCAAACCATCTGTCGTAAGAGGATAGTCCACATCCTGATCACTTGTACCCTGTTGTAACCTGCACATAAGCTCCTTGTACTTGTTATCCTGTTTTCATGCCTATAAGACCTGATCCTTTAAATATGTCCCATATAAGCTCACTGTTGCAACATGGTTCAACTACAATTTCATGTTGAGAGCATCTGTAACCCTGTTCTCCTCACCCTTGATGTATCTAATCTTGAAATCAAAATCACTAAGGGTAGGCAACCATCTAGATTGTCTAGAATTCAAATTCGATTGGTCAAGCAAATGTCTCAACCCACTGTGATCGCTCATTAATATAAACCTCCTGCCAAGAACATAATGCCTCCACATCTTCAAGTCATGAATAATAGTTATCAACTCAAGATCATGAGTCGCATTATTTTTCTCTTGCTCATTCAGTTTCCTATACTCACAACATACCACTTGTCACTCCTGCGTAAGGACTCCACTAAGCCCTTTCTTGAAATCATATGTACACACTACGAAATCCTTATCTAGATCTACAATCTTTAACACTTGAGAATTTGTCAACAACTGCTTCAATTGTTTAAAACTGGTTGCACATTCCTCCATCCATTCAAACTTCTTACCTTTTCTCTGCAATTACGTAATAGGATACGAAATGCTCTAGAAGTTCGTGATGAACTTCTTGTAGTAACCTGTTAATCCAATGAATGATCTGACTTCATCCACATTTCCAGGAGCTTCCCATTCCATGATAGATTTTATCTTTTCTGGATTTATTTTTATGCTTCTGTGGAAACAACATGTCCCAAGTAATGTACCTCTATTTGAAAGAAACTACACTTGCTAAGCTTGGAAAACAATTGATGCTCTCTTATCAATCTCAACACTGCTACTAAATGCTCGACATGCTCTTCCTCATTCTTAGAATATATCAAGACGTCATCAATGAATACAATAAGAAACTTGTCCAAATAAGGACACAACACACTATTCATCACAACACATTATTCATCAAGCACATAAAAGTAGATGGGGAATTAGTGATCTAAATATGGGCAAACTAGTTATTGCTATGCTAGCTCCTTTATCAGTATTAAAAATGTGTGCTTAGGATCGTCTCAAGTTAACCATTTGTGAAGGGGTTTATGTGTCTTTTATGGTCAAATTATGAGTTAATTAGCTTTTAAAAACTCGTGAACAACAAATTAAATGCAGAAAAAATAACTCACAACAATCACATAACACAATGGATGATAACGAAGTTCATCCCTCCTGGGCTACATCTCCATGGACCTGCTTCAACTAGTTAGGCCCTCTTGGGATGAAGAGTCGAATGTCTGATTACAAGCACTTGTAGTGCTCCAATGGATTTGCAACTTGCCCATTGGCTTTAGAACACCCAAAAACCCCAAAAATGACTATTCAATCTCTAAACTCCGATCTTGGTGGCCATGGGCTTGTTTAATCTCCAAAGTGACAGAAACACTTTCAAAAGTGCTCCAAGGCCTCTGCAAACTGCACCACTGTGTTCAAAGCATCAAATACATACAAAAATGACTCATCTTAAGCCAAGATTAGTCTTCAACTGATATGAGCATGACCTTCCTTCTTGGTGGTCATGGGCTTCAAAATTCTTCAAGTGACCAAAAACACATGTAAAATTACTCATCTGCCTCTGCAAACTATTCCCATGGATTCAAAGCATGCCAATCTGCTAGGAATGACTCTTCTTGAGCCAAAATTGGTCGAACATTGCTCTAGATAGGCCTCATTCAATTTTCCCCTAGATTCCTCCTCGAAATTTGGAGAGGACTCCATATAACTCTGACAATTTAGCAAATCCGCCGAATTTGTGGGTGCCTCTAAACCTGTTGCTAACTTAAATCAAAGTTAATTAAGGCTTAAACTTCGAATTAGAGGGATAAACTACGCACAAAGCGCGTTTAGTTTTGGGCGCTAGGAATGAGGTCATGTGGCGCGGTTTCATGGGAAGAGGGCTCACCCCCTCTGTTTCGCCATCGGATCCAAACTACACTTTAAATAGAAGTTGGGCTCCAAGATTTAAGAAGTAAAAAGTCTCGGCTTATTGGTAAAGTGTGGTAGTGGTTGGGGGAGGTCACCGAGTCGAACCCTGACCTCCGCACCTCCATACATTGTTTTGAAAGGCAACATAATTACATGCTCCATATTGAGACTTCGGACTATGGTTCCATGTGCCATCAAACCTTTGAAAACAGACTTTGCAATGTGCCTTGAATATGCTCTCTGAAAACCATAAACGTTAAGTAGTTTTTGGGTATGGTTTAACCCATAGTTTAATAAAAAATGCCACCGGAAATACATAACTCAAACTTTATGTTTAAATTTTATATGTGTAATATTAATAATAAGGTTTGGAAATATAATTAAATATAATATATGATATAGGCTAACATTTTGAAAATTCGATTCATCCCCTCTTGGACCTACGGATTGCTGGAAAAATGAGCCTTACAGCCGCCGCCTGTGCTAGGGCTTCCAAGTCCAACCGCCGCTATGGCCAGAAAGTTGCTCCTGCAGCTCGTCAACCTCAAGCAACTCGAGATCGGACAAGCAAAGGCGATGCAGATCCCTTCCACGATGGTGTAGATGGAAAAATCCTGGAGTTATCCTGTAAGAAGGTGAGCCCCTTCAAAGGCAGTCGCACACGTGATCAGAGAGAGGTCGGAGCTCTTCGGACAAGCTCTGCAAAAGGGTTGATGATGGCTCGAATCGGCAACTGTGAGCATACTTCGGCTCCCACAGCTCCCCAGATCCATCAGGCTGCGCCAGAGGAACTACGTCAAGACCTTCCTGCGCACAGACTCGAGATAACCATTATCCATAATGGCGAGGATCCGAAGGATGTCTAGCTCCGCCCATCTC
>JAXQQM020073172.1:0-7500 GCA_034641835.2 Pinus albicaulis | reverse complement strand
TTTAGTATAGTTAAATTAAATTAGAAATAATTGTTGCAACTTGAGTTTGAGCGTGTCTATGAGGATTTGCTAGATGTTGCCATTTGAAAGGTTTAGAATCTTTTTTTACTAATATTTTGTTAATCCAATTTGACCCAAGTACAATTGCAATGCCATATTGTCTACAATCTGAAGACTTTTACATTTTTCATAAAGTATATATATGAATATGAAAATTTATAATGTTAAAAATAAAAAATATTATTATAAGAATTTATAATAAAGATATATATATATATGGAATTTATTGTTATTATTCAAAATGTTGCATGTTATTTTTATTTAAAATTACATGTCATGATATATAGCAATTAAAATTGTTTAATATTTTGTATATTTATATATTTGATATATTTAATGTATATTCCAAAATTTAATAATGTAATTTAGTTAGCCAATTTGAGTTTTTAGATATTGGGTAGATTCAATATTTTACTCATTAGGAATGTGGTTTTTTTATTACATTTTTCAATTTCAAATGTTTTTGTTTTTTGTTTTTTTAAATAAAATAAATTGAAAAACAGAGTACTTTAGGGGTTTTTTTTTTGGGGACAGACTTTGTATTTGGTAAAACACAGTGTTTTAATATGAAACAGAGAGATATTTTGCTTTAATGCGCAAAAGAGTTTTTAGTTAAAACTGCATCGTCCCCACAGTATATTGTTCATGTGGCGATGTTCCGATGCGATCATCGCAATGGGAACTGACATAAGTCATGATAGCGATGGCCCGATGCTTTCAAGGCATCGGAAGTGTTTTAAGTTTTGTCGCCATTGCACAGTATGAACTCCGGACCCGATCCTGTTTACTATGGCAGAGTTAAATTTGTCATTGCGTCCGTTTTTCAATTGGCATCGAAGATTTTTGTAATGGGCCGTTTGCATTGTTTTAAAGCGGACCCGATGCATATTATTCAGCGCATTTGATAAGCAAGTTTTTGGGTTTTTAACCTTTGGTTGTATTTGTTATATGCAATTTTTGCAATGTTCATGCGCAATTTATAAATGGCCTGAGAGGGTTTGTAATAGATTTTGTTATGTTTTAACATCAGCGAGTTAATTCACTGATGGGCCCAGTCCTTAAAATATATCAGTGGTTGATATTTTAAACTTAGTCCATGTGTTATTGTCGTAGGTATCATGATTAATTATTTTCTTAAGTTTCAATGTAAGTGTGCAGGGTCGTATGCTGATATATCATAGTTTGCGCGCAATATATAAAGATAGGGTATAATGCATCGTGGGCTCGACTAATGGTGTTGGTTTTTAAACCATTGGCAAATGCATAGATTATAATAAATCGAATGGACATAATAATTTATTAACCTTGTGGGACCTTCACGAATCACATCGAAGAAAATCATAACAACGGAAGATGTTAATAAAAATCCCGATGACGATTGCAGAGTCAATGTGTTTATGAACTGTGATTTATATGTGTTTGAAGTTCCGGCTAAAAGGCATTAATCGCATCAGAACAGAACATTGGCAAATGCATTAATCGCAATCAGAAGCATTGAGTTGCGATTAATCGCATTGGCAAATAGAAAAAAAGGTTTATAAAGCTGTGGCACCCGAACTTTTCAAAGGTTAGCGTTAGGGTTAGAATACGAGAGCATATTATATGCGTAGTCTACATTATTTTAAAGCGGACTCGATGCATATTATTCAGCGGATTTGATAAGCAGGTTTTTTGGGTTTTTAACCTTTGGTCGTATATGTTATATGCAAATTTTTGCAATGTTCATGCGCAATTTATAAAAGGCCCAAGAGGCTTTGTAATAGGTTTTGTTATGTTATAACATAGGCGAGTTAATTCGATGATGGGCCCATACCTTAAAATATATCAGTGGTTGATATTTTAACCTTAGCCCAAGTGTTATTGGTGTAGGTATTATGGTTAATTATTTGCGTAAGTTTCAATGTAAGTGTGCGGCGTGGTAATGCTGCGCTTGAGCAATACATTCAAAGGTTGAGTTATATCCGAGGTTGTAATGTATGCTGATATATCATAGTTGATGCGCGATATATAAAGGTAGGCTATAATGCATCGTGGGCTCGACGAGTGGTGTTGGTTTTTAAACCATTAGCAAATGCATAGATTATAATAAATCAAATGGACAGAAGAATATATTAACTTTGTGGGATCCTCACGAATCGCATCGAAGAAAATCATAATAGCAGAACATGTTAATAAAAGTCCGGATGGCAATTGCGGAGCCAATGTGTTTATGAACTGTGATTTATATGTATTTGAAGTTCCGGCTTAAAAGGCATTAATCGCATCAGAACGTTTGCGAATGCATCAATCTCTTCGGAGTAAGGGCATCGCATCGGAACATTGGAAAATGCATTAATCGCAATGGGAAGCATTGAGTTGCGATTAATCGCATTGGGAAATAGAAAAGAAAGGTTTATAAAGCTGTGGCATCTGAAGCTTTCAAAGGTTAGCGTTGGGGTTTAAATATGAGAGCATATTATATGCGTAGTACTGTTTTAGGTTGAACCATAGAGTAGGCTGTAATATAGCTCCGAAATGAATTTAAAACATTGATTGGGTTTATTACAACAACAATTTATATCCATTGCGTGATAAAGTACAACGTATCAAATGAACCTTTTGCAACTGTGGACCCCGCTGAACGTGAAAAAACTTAAACGAAATATGGAAAATAAATTTGCCTTATAAAAATTATCGGGTCCGAGACTTGCCATTGCAATCGGGCAAAGACAAAAGAACTTGCGATTTGCGATTGTAATTGGGCGAATTGCATCGCATCATTGAACAGTAGCAAATAAAACATATGCCCAAATTGTTACGCGATGTGGAAATAAGATCCACCTTATAAAACTTATGGGGTTGGAGACTTACGATTGCAATGAGTGCAAAACAAAAGAACTTGCAATTTGCGATTGCGATTCTGCCAATCGCATCATTCAACGGTGGCAAAATAAACGGATGCAACGATCGCATTGCAATCTTCTATATCAACAAGACACTTAATTTTAATACAATTTGCAATTGCAATTCAAAAGTATATCAAATGTTTTATTGATTCATACCATTGCAATTGGACCATAACAAAAGAACTTGAACTTGCGATTTGCGAACGTGAAAAAACTTAAACGAAATATGGAAAATAAATTTGCCTTATAAAACTTATCGGGTCCGAGACTTGCCATTGCAATTGGGCGAAGACAAAAGAACTTGCGATTTGCAATTGCGATTGGGCGAATCACATTGCATCATTGAACAGTAGCAAAGAAAATATATGCCCAAATTGTTACGCGATGTGGAAATCAGATCCACCTTATAAAACTTATGGGGTCGAAGACTTACGATTACAATGAGTGCAAAACAAAAGAACTTGCAATTTGCGATTGCGATGGTGCCAATCGCATCATTCAACGGTGGCAAAATAAACGGATGCGCCGATCGCATTGCAATCTTCTACATCAACAAGACACTTAATTTTAATACAATTTGCGATTGCAATTCAAAAGTATATCAAATGTTTTATTGATTCATACCATTGCAATTGGACCATAACAAAAGAACTTGAACTTGTGATTTGCGATTGCGATTGTGCCAATCGCATCGCATCATTCAACGGTGGCAAGAAAAACATATGTGGTTGTATCATATAACTTGTGATTGTGGTTGATTCATTGCTTTTTAACTTTCTATTTGCCATTTATTGAAAAAGATAATAGTATTTGAGGATGTTTATAAAGATTTGTTTTGTAATAAAGTATAGTTAAATTAAATTATAAATAATTGTTGGAATTTGAGTTTGAGCATGTCTACGAGGATTTGCTAAATGTTTCCATTTGAATTTAAGGATGTCTATGAGGATTTTCTTTGTAATAAAGTTGTCACTTAGTTTAGTTTAAATATAGCTAAATTAAAATAAAAAATAATAATTTATGTTAGTATTAATTGCATATAATAATATAATTTAGTTAACTAATTTGATTTTTTTAGATCTAAAAACTTTTACAATTCCCTAAAGTATACATGAATATAAAAATTTATAATGCTAAAAATAAAAATATTATTATAAGAATTTATAATAACAAAAAATATAAGTTATATATATATATATATATATATATATATATATATATATATATATATATATATATATATATATATATATATATATATATATATATATATATATAAAGAATTTATTGTTATTATTCAAAAAGTTGCATGTTATTACGCTGGAGGCGTTTTCCATTGCGGGTTTGGGGTGAGCAAACACTGTTCACCCCAGCCAATGAGAAACCGTTTTGCTATCGCGCATGGAACGAATTACATTTTGGCACGTGTACGGACATTATCATTTCCATGTGATACGGGATTGATTTGAGTTTCAGTTGAATGGTTTGATTTTTCCTGCTGCTTCCTCCAAGCGATTTGCTGTATTGCGTATAGGACCTCTGCAACCAAAAAATTCTGCGATCTGGGTCTACTCCGTCATTTAGCCACATGCCACAACTTAGCCACACGGCAAAACACATGCAGTAGGCACATGCACCCTTGTTCTGCAAGTCCTTGTATGCCGAGATTATGCTGCATCAACAGAATTAAGGCGACCATTCCCGGGAAAGCTTTGCAACGCTAAGGAGAATTCATCTTTTCTTGAGGCTTCTCAAAAGGCTACGACAGTGATGCTCAGGTGGCTTCTCAAAGGGCTACGACAGTGATGTCCAGGTACGCATTTTATCTCCATAATACAAAGGTTTAATGTTTTGTTCATTTGGTTTACTTGGCTCAGAAATGAATTCATTTGCTATAATGATAGGGAAGCTGGAACTACTTCAGTTCTTGTCATTCGTCATAAAGCTTGAATGGTTCTATAGGTAAGGTTCTGGTACTTGGCTCTCAGAAAATATTGAAACAAAATAAACCCAACACTAACTAAAATTAGTCTAAAGGCCCAAATATAAATCTAGTTTTTTCTTCAGACTTCTCAGAAGGGCTACCTCAGTGATGCCCAGGTACATGTTTTCTCTCCATAATACGGTTCCAAAACAAAAGAGGAAGTACAAATTCATGTCCCAGGTTCCTTGATATTCTCCTACCCATCCCAAATACAGTACTGGTTTTCCCTTAAGTCTATCTTTCTGTCCTTTACACTGCTGAATAGTTCATTTCTTCTAGTCTTCTATCATTCTGGAAGGCGTTGAAAGCCTTATTCCCAGTTTTCTACTTCCTTTTTCAAAACAGTTTGCTTCTTCAAACATAGAGGAGATCAACGACAATATGGATTACAAGATTATGTCATGATTGCCCTCTATAGAAAGTAAAATAGTTGTAGGAAGTGCCTCACAGTAAGTTAATTGTATTTTGTTCCCTGAAAACATGATCGAAATGGATAAGCTGGAAGAGATTTACCAGGTATTTAATATGTTTCATCCAATTTGATAATATTGGCGGGCTAAATCAATTATGTTCCTTTATCCAGTCAATGATGCTCTTTGCATCACGGTATACCTGCATTCTCTCAATCTCCAACGAGTGTGAAAGTATCAAGAAAATTGCCCAGAAAAAATAGGGAGCTGATGTCACTACAGTTCATGAAAAAATGCACAAAGTTCTGTCCAGATGATAATACCAGCTAATTATCTATCTTATGAATCCTTTGTTTTCACACACCATGGTCTAATGTAAGATTAAGTAGCACCATATGCACAAATTTCTATCCAGATGATAATACCAGCTAATTATCTATCTTATGAATCCTCTGTTTTCACACACCATGGTCTAATGCAAGATTAAGTAGCACCAAATGCTAGTAGCTATTGGAGGACATTCACTAGTTTGACCTTGGAGTTTACATCTGATATGGTGAAGATTACATTGAATCCAAAACTACATCTTTCCTCTCTTTTTTTTTTTCTTTTTCAAAAAGAAAAAAAAACACACATTCTTAATAAAATATGATGAACAGTACATTAACTTATGTTTTACCATCCCTTTTACATCTTGTATCATTTGTCCCCCAAAAACACACTAGTCTTTTACTGGTCCTTCTAAATCTAAAATTCTTCTTCTATGTACAACATTGAGTATTATCTCAGAATTTTGTGATAAGTAAAAGACAAATCATACTAGCTGCAAACATGAACATTGACCAAAAACAAAAAGAAACAATTGAAAGCTAGATGATAGATTCATACTTTGATGTCCCCATCTTTCCTATTTGAGAGGAAGACAAGACAGTCGTCCTTTGGGAGAAGGGTAGGAACATAAGCGAATTCATCGCAATCAGGAGACCTGCATCTCTTGCAGTCTACCAATGTAGAAAAGAGAGCAATAAAAAGCATGAGATTATTAAGAGCATATCTTTGTCGAACACACTGATGAGGACCTGCGCCAAATGGAAGCCAGTTTCGTTTGTAAATCTGATGCTCTTGACGGGATGGAGAAATATGTCTGGGTAAAACATATGAGCATCTACAAAGCCCTGAAATGATGACTCAAACACAGAAGGAAAGACTAATGAGCCTTTAGGAATTGTATGCTTCTTTGTTATGGGAAAATCAGTAGTAACGATGTGAGGCACAAGTGCTGGAGGCGAGCGGAATCTGACAACTTCTTTTACTACCATTTCTGTGTATTTCATCTCTCGAATCTGTTCTAGAGAAATGGGCGCATTAAAATCAGGCCTGATTCTTCTCTGACTTTCTCTAGAATTTATGGGTTGGATTCCAATAATGTTATAGCCCACAACAAAGAAGATGTAGATGTATCTTGGGCAGCAAACAAAAAGTCAAAAAATATATCCTCCAATTTCAGTATCATCAGAATGTGGAGGTCTAGGGGCATCTGTCATCTCTTCTTCTTTAATTTCCTTCACAGTCTCAGCCATCCAAAAATCAACTAGACAAGTAGGTTCCTCACCGTTCTCCATCATCTTCTTGCTCTCATGACCACAGCCTGCCAGAATCTTTGCCAGACCAAACACCGCATGCCTAAACTGGATTTAGGAGCTCAAGTACTACTTCGAAACCTTGGCTCCTGGACAAGCAACTAACCATGAACCAAACAAGCCTTCATACAATCTCCACCAAACATTTTAAAATGATTTTTTACAACCACTTGTCCCACATGCAAACCTTAGCGTGTTTATACATGTCGATATTTAATTTTATTCATTATTTGCATTAATTTTTTTTATGAAAATACCCTACGTGTATCTCGGTTTTATGGGCAGGTTATAGGCACCGATCTCCATGAGATGCCATACAATTGCAACTGGCATATACTTTATAATATAATCTATATGTTTATTTCCTATTTTGTTCTCATGTTAAAAACTTTGGTTTATCTTGCTTTTGTTCTACTGGTTCGTTGGTAAAAATAATTCCTTTATCTTGCTTTTGTTCTACCGGGCAGGTAAAAACATGTTTTACACCTAAGGCAGGGACTTGCTGCATTAGCAACCATCCT
>JAXQQM020061406.1:0-46588 GCA_034641835.2 Pinus albicaulis | reverse complement strand
TCATTGATGGCAAAGGCGGCAGCACTCAGGCAAAAGAGGCAGCGCTGAAGCAAAGGAAGGCAAAAGAGGCACAACGAAAGTAATAGAGGCAGCAAGAAGACAGTCAAAATGTAACAGTCATAGAAGCACAGTGAGACAGAGGCAGAGTGACAGAAGCAGAGATAGAGGCAGAGAGCAGTTACAAAATTCCGGGAATCGCACACTCCAGCGAGCATTATACATATAATATAACACGAATCTTATTCCGGGAATCGCAGACTCCAGCCGGGCGTTACACATATAATACAGAACCATATTCCGGGAATCGCACTCTCCAACCGACGGAGCACATATAATATATAAACCATATTCCGGGAATCGCTTAACCCTTTGGCAAAGTATACATATATGTCCGTTATATTATGGAGCGCACAAAACGAAGTTTTAGATGGTGGGACCTCTCCCCAATCGCAATCGGAACTTTCCGATTGATCGCAAATCTTTTGTTATATGCTCCGATCGAAGGCCGGACCCGATCGAGTTATATGCCACAGTTTATGAGCCAATCGCATCCAAGTTCCCAATCGCAATTGGAACTTTCCGATTGATCACAAGTCTTTTGTTATATGCTTCGATCGAAGGCCGGACCCGATCGAGTTATATGGCACAGTTTATGAGCCAATCGCATCCAAGTTCCCAATCGCAATTGGAACTTTCCGATTGATCGCAAGTATTTTGTTATATGCTCCGATCAAAGGCCGGACCCGATCGAGTTATATGCCACAGTTTATGAGCTAATCGCATCCGAGTTCCCAATCGCAATCGGAACTTTCCGATTGATCGCAAGTCTTTTGTAATATGCTCCGATCAAGTGGCGGACCCGATGGCGATTATACGATGGAATTAATTGGTTCAATCACGTCCGGAATCTCAATCGCAATCGGAACTCTCCGATTGATCGCACGACTTTGTAATATGTTGCGATTGAAGTGGCGGACCCGATCCTGTTATATGCGGGAGTTAATTTGTGCAAATCGCATCCGTGTTCTGATCGCAATCGGAACTTTTCTATAATGCGTCCCGATTGCATGTGTTCAAAGTTCGAACCCGATTGCGATATGAGCCATGTTTTATGTGGTCATCGCGTCCATTTGATCAATCGCAATCGCAAGTTTTCGTTTGACACCACCGATCCGCCGATGGAGATGTGGGGCCCGACCCTTTCATGTATTAGTGGTTGTGATTCGACTTATTGGATTGTAATATAAGACCAAAGGCTTAAGGTGGAGGGCGATTGCTTATATATAAAAGGATTGTTGTTAGATATATAAAACACGGTTGTAGTTGTATTAAAATATGTCACATGGGCTGTGAACCCACGGGCCTCGGCCTAATGGGAGGGCGATTATAAATATACAATGACTATGATATATGTCCATTCCGTTTGCGGAATGTTCCACATCAACAAGACACTTGCTGCAAGTCAGCAGTCACGCATTTTTCTAAGAGGCACTGATATAAAAGCACTGTTACACGTATGCAGCAAATACACTACAACAGAGGACAGAAAAGCATACAGAGCAGAAAAGAGTCAAAACACAGTCACAGAAAAGACAAATGCGCAGCAAACCAAGAGACAAAATAAGTGAGCTGGAATTCATGTTGTAATTCGAATGTAAATGTTTTAATTGTTTTTATTGTTTGTGATGCATTGGCAAGTCTCCGAGAGAAAACAAAATCCCACTGTAATGTTAAAAATGACACCTACAGTTATAATTTCTGAGTAAGCTGATAAAAGGAGTGAGAAGGCAGAAGGCAAAGAGACATGACTTTCCATTTCAAATTCCAAGCAGAATACAAACAGTCATGTGAGGAAATCTATAAATAATATCATCTTGATATGCAGAGTGAGTTTTTGAGAGCAAGGGAGAGAGCATATATAGAGAGAATGTAGAATATAGAAGGCAAAGAAGATTAAGAGAAGCTACAAAATAGAGCTGATATCTGAGGTAAATCAGAAAACATTCAGTTTTAGAAAATGAGGAAGTTGGAGCTTAGCTATCAAGTTGCAGCTTGATAGCTATCAGTTGTAGCTGATTGAGGTTGGAGCCTCCTGTAGGTTGGTGCCTGCAGAAAACTGAAGGGAGTTGGTCCTTCCTTGCAAGTTGTAACTTGCAGAATTGAGGTAGGAGCCTCTTGTAGGTTGGTGCCTGCAGAAAAACAGTGGTGAGAGGGAGTTGGAGCTTGCCTTTGCATCACAACAATAATAAGATGTGGTTTTCTCCCTTTATGGGTTTCCACTTATATCTGGTGTCTCCGTGCATGATATTTATGTATTGATCTGATATGTATCATTTGCTTAATACCTGCTGCTCTCATATTAAGTCTACTGCTCTATTAAACTAATACTTTCTGATTACATTCTAAAATTACTCTCACATCAAATAGAGTTTGAAATGAAGGTGTAAATAAGTTTAATGAAAAGTTTAAAAGATCAGGAATGTATTAAATTGATTCACCCCCCCCCCCCTCTCAGTTTAATTAGAGATTCAACAATTGGTATCGGAGCCAAGTTCCTGTGTACAAGTCTAACAACTGAAAGGAGATCCTAGGTTCCCAAGATGGCTAGTAAAGAAGGATGCTCAACCAATAAAGCCCCTTTCTTCACTAGTGAAAATTATGCTTTCTGGAAAATCAGAATGAAGACATACATAATGTCTCTAGGAATAGAAGTCTGGGCTGCTGTGGAATTAGGATATGCCCCGAAGGCAACTGACTCAGAAAAGGACGCAAAACAAGATTTTGTGGCTAATGCAAAAGCCATGAATGCCATCCTGAATGGATTATGTGAAGTAGAGTTTATTAAAGTAATGCACAAAGACACTGCCAAGAAAATATGGGATACTCTTGAAGACATACATGAGGGAGACCAGAAAGTAAAAACTGCCAAACTTCGAGTATATAGAGCCCAGTTTGAAAACTTAAAAATGAATGATGATGAAGATGTTGGCAGCTTCTTCTTAAAAGTTGTAGAAATTGTTAACAATATGAAAGCTCTTGGAGAAACCATACCAGAAAGTTTAGTTGTGAAAAAGATTCTAAGATCACTCCCATCCAGATTTAATCCCAAGGTATCTGCAATAGAAGAGACAGCGGATTGGGAGACTTTAACCATGAACCGGATACTTGGAAATCTAATAGCCTATGAAATGAGGCTCCCACAGAAGAAACCAAGTTCAAGGGAAGCAGCTTTTAAAACAGAAAAGAAGAAAGAAGAAGAGGAATAAATATGCTCTTGCTCAGATGAAGAAGAAGCAAAATTTGTTAAGAAAATGGACAGAGGTTCAGGTAAATACAAAGGTAAACTTCCTTTCAAGTGCTTTAACTGTGGAAGAGTTTGACACTATGCTGCTAAGTGTCCTCACAAGAAAGCAAGGAATCAGGCTCAAGAGTCAGAAAAGAATAAATCAAAGAACTGGCAAAAGGGAAAGAAGTTCAACAGAAAATATTTCTATGCTAAACAAGAAAGCAGTACATTTGAAGATTCAGATGAACCCTCAAGTGAAGAAGGAACCTCATATTTTTTATTGATGGCCATAGAAGATCTTGAGGGACTCCTACTAGAAGATGAAGAAGAAGAAGGGGAAGTCGACCTCGAGGGGGAGCTAAGAAGTGCTCTGGAGGATATTGAGAGACTCAAACTAAAATGCAGAAAACAAAAAGAGATTCTCCTCAAATGTGTGAAAGAAGAACAAAATTCAGATGTCCTCATGCTGCTGAAGGTAAGGCTTGAAGAAGCCAAGAAGATAGAAGATATGTTACTTCAGAAAATCAAGGATAAAACCCAAGAACAAGAGAAGTTGGAGGAAGAAGTGGTAGGTCTCAGGAAGAAAATAGAAAATGCTCAAAGGACACTGGTTATAAACTCTTCTCTACCAACAAGCTCTAGCAAGTTGAATGATATCCTGGTTGCTCAAAGATCTCCAGTGATAAAAACAGGAATGGGCTATGAAGGAGAATCGAGTAAAGGCAAAGAAAAGGAAGACAAAAATATAATTTTTGTAAAAGCAATGAAAACTGATGAAGAAGCCCAGACCATTCCTATAAAAGAAGAAACATGTAATAAGAATGACAAAGATCAGAAGAAATCTCTAGTAACAAGGAATATAATGAATACTAAGATGGTAGAAAAAGAATCATATGCCCCTAAGTATATCAAATTTGGAAGTCATCAGAGGAAATTCTTCCCTCCTATGAAGAATGCCACCTGCTATGTCTGCCACAAGCCTGGACACACTGCTGCATATTGTTATGCAAAGAAGAGTAATTCAGACCTGCGAAAGATGCAAACAGTGAAGAGGCTATCTCAAACAAACAAATGGAGAAAACAATCTTACATCAGGTATGCAAATAATTTCTATGGTTATTGTTTTTATTGTAAGGAATTTGGCCATAAAATTACTGAATGTAGAAAGTATGGACAAAGACTGATGTTCAATACCTCAAGGAGGTTTATGAGTCAAAGCAATTTTGTTCATGCTCACAATTCTGCAAAAACTATAATCAAATGTTGTATATGCAATCAAATTGGGCATATATCTTCCAAGTGTTCTCTAAAGGGATATAATTCATCACCTCACCAAAGATACCAAACAAAAGGGGGCCTCCAGTGGATAAAGAAAGTGAATAAATGTGACCTGGCTCTAACTGCTCAAGATCTGAAAAGCCAGTGGTACTTGGACAGTGGCTTCTCCAAACACATGACTGGAGACAAAAGAAAGTTTATAACTCTTGATGAAAAGAAATCTGGCAATGTTATTTTTGGTAATGATAAATCAGGGAAGATCAAGGGAAAAGGCTCAGTCAGCATAGACAATGGCAGGAGAAAATCCCAAGAGGTACTATTTGTGGATGGAATGAAAGCAAATTTACTGAGTGTCAGTCAGATGTGTGACAAAGGTTGTGAAGTTCTTTTTAGAGCACAAGATTGTGTAGTCAAGTCAAGAACAATAGGAAAGACTCTGCTCAAAGGTGTTCGAACAGAGAACAATGTATACATAGTGAAAGAGGAAGATGAAGCCTGCCATCTTAGAAAACTTGAGGAGTCATGGTTGTGGCATAGGAGATTGGGACATCTCAGCTTTGACCATATCATCAAATTGAGCAAGAAGAAAGCTGTCAAAGACATGCCAGAAATAAAAAGGCCTTCAAGTACTATATGAAAATCTTGTCAATTGGGGAAACAGACTTGCACATCCTTTAAATCTAAAGAGGAGTTGTCAACAAGAAGACCACTCCAGCTTGTGCACATGGACCTGTGTGGACCTGCTAGAACTAGAACACCAAGTGGAGAATCCTATTTCATGTTGATAATAGATGACTTCTCCAGAATGACATGGGTTGCCTTTCTCAAAAATAAATCAGAAGCATTGGAAAAATTTAAGATATTCAGAGCATTAGCAGAAAATCAAACCGGATGCAAGCTGAAATGTATCAGATCAGACAGAGGAGGAGAATTCACAGATTATGACTTTGCAGACCTATGTAATGAACATGGAATAAAGCAACAATTTACTATTGCAGGGACACCTCAGCAGAATGGAGTAGCAGAGAGACAAAACAGGTCTGTACAACAAATAGCCAGAGCTATGATGCAAGAGAATAACATTGCTCAAACCTTCTGGGTAGAAGCAGTACACACAGCAGTACATATCCTTAATAAAGCTCACTTAAGGCCAAGCAGTGACAAAACTCCATATGAACTATGGCATGGAAAGCCAACTTCAATAAAACATTTCAGAGTCTTTGGTAGCAAGTGTTACATAAAGAATAATGATGAAAACCTTGGTAAATTTGATGCAAGAGCAGATGAAGGGATTTTTCTAGGATATGCTTCCAAAAGCAAAGGGTACAGGTGCTACAACAAGATCCTTCGAAAGATAGTTGAAAGTATTGATGTGAGATTTGATGAAGAACTTCCAAACAATACAAGAAATACAGACTGCTGCAGTCCATCAGACAACCATGAAGAGGAAGACAAGAATGATGATGAAACAAGCAAGACAACAGATGATGCAGAGCTGAGCTCAAAAACCCCCTCAAGATACACTCAGAAGAATCATCCTGAAGATCAGATCATAGGAGACAAGAAAGTAGGAGTCCAGACAAGAAGGCAGCTAACAGAACAAACAGAAGAAGTATACATAGCCATGTTATCACAAAAAGAGCCAAAGAAATTTGAAGAAGCCAATAAGGACAAGTATTGGATAAAAGAAATGAATGAAGAATTGGACCAAATTGAGAAGAACAATACCTGGGAACTAGTTCCTAGACCTATTGAGAAAAATATCATTGGTTCAAAATGGGTATTCAAAAACAAAATGAATGAGCAAGGACAAGTAATCGGGAATAAAGCCAGGCTGGTCTGCAAAGGATACTCACAAATTGAAGGACTTGACTATGATGAAACATTTGCACCTGTAGCCAGAATGGAGGCTATCAGAATGTTCCTGGCATTTGCATGCTACCAAGACTTCAAGGTATATCAAATGGATGTAAAGTCTACTTTTCTTAATGGATATCTAGAAGAAGAAGTGTATATGGAACAACCAGAAGGCTTCTCATTGACAGACAAAGAAGACTATGTGTGTAGACTAAAGAAGGCCCTATATGGACTGAAACAGGCTCCTCGTGCTTGGTACTCAAGACTGGACAAATATTTGCAAAAACAGGGTTTTAAGAGAGGTGGAGTAGACAACAATCTATACATAAAAGTGCATGAAAATGAACTCCTAATTGTTGTTGTATATGTTGATGACATTATGTTTGGAAGCAACAAAGATGATCTAGCAAAAGGGTTTGTTGATGAGATGAAAACAGAGTTTGAAATGTCTATGATTGGAGAACTCAGTTTCTACTTGGGACTGCAAATTCAGCAAAAGAACACAGGCACATTCATTTCTCAAGAAAAATACTTAAAAGAAATGCTGAAAAAATTCAAAATGGAGGACTGCAAACCAATGACAACCCCCACGATCACAGGATGCAAGCTGTGTGCTGATGATAGGTCTGCAGATGTAGATCAAAAACTCTACAGATCCATGATAGGAAGCCTGTTGTACTTGACAGCTTCAAGACCAGACATCATGCTAGCAGTAGGACTAGTGGCAAGATATCAAGCAACACCTAAACAAAACCATCTTCTGGCAGTAAAAAGAATACTCAGATATCTACAAGGAACAGCACAATATGGGCTTTGGTATCCTAAAGGCAAGAGCTTCACCTTAACAGCGTACACAGATGCAGATTGGGCCAGCTGTGTGGATGACAGGAAGAGTACAAGTGGAGGTGCATTCTATCTGGGAGAAAGTCTGGTGGCATGGCTAAGCAAGAAACAAACATCCATATCTCTGTCTACAGCTGAAGCAGAATATATAGCAGCAGCAGCATGTTGTACACAAGTCATGTGGATGAATCAAACTCTTCAAGACATGAAGGTAAGCATTAATGAACCTATCTCAATCAAATGTGATAATACAAGTGCTATAAGTATATCTAAAAATCCTGTGCTTCATTCAAAAACTAAACATATACCAATCAAGTATCATTTTCTCCAAGAACAAGTGGCTCAGAAGATAGTTAAACTGGACTATGTATCAACGAAAGAATAGATAGCAGATATATTTACCAAACCACTTGCCAGAGAACCATTTGAATACTTGAGAGACAAACTAGGGGTAGTATCTGTAGATACTATTCTCTAATATGAAGAGAAAGTACAGTCTCAGGGGGAGAACAAAACGAAGATATCATTCCAGGGGGAGAACAGCCAGCAAGATAAGCATAAAACAAGTCCATAGGATCAAAATTATCAATATTATCAGCGTTCAGAAGCAACAAGAACCTTTCAATCATAAAATGCATCATCTCTGTCTACAATCTAGCACATATTACAGGCACTACAAATGAAACACAACATAGTCCAATTTCAGCAGAAGAGGACCTAAACGTAACTCAGAGAAAGGAAATACAATGACAGAACCCATACGGAGGGATGAGGAGTCATCCTTTGCAATTGATGTCAAAGGGGGAGGAAGAACAAATAGCAGGAGGAAGAGCAAGCAACAAGAGAAAGAGAAAGCAAACAGAGAAAGTGGATTGCCATGAATGCCAAAGGGGGAGACTGTTGGAAATATTGTCATTGATGGCAAAGGTGGCAGCACTCAGGCAAAAGAGGCAGCGCTGAAGCAAAGGAAGGCAAAAGAGGCACAGCGAAAGCAATAGAGGCAGCAAGAAGACAGTCAAAATGTAACAGTCATAGAAGCACAGTGAGACAGAGGTAGAGTGACAGAAGCAGAGATAGAGGCAGAGAGCAGTTACAAAATTCCGGGAATCGCACACTCCAGCGAGCATTATACATATAATATAACACGAATCTTATTCCGGGAATCACAGACTCCAGCCGAGCGTTACACATATAATACAGAACCATATTCCGGGAATCGCACTCTCCAACCAGCGGAGCACATATAATATATAAACCATATTCCGGGAATCCCTTAACCCTTTGGCAAAGTATACATATATGTCCGTTATATTATGGAGCGCACAAAACGAAGTTTTAGATGGTGGGACCTCTCCCCAATCGCAATCGGAACTTTCCGATTGATCGCAAGTCTTTTGTTATATGCTCCGATCGAAGGCCAGACCCGATCGAGTTATATGCCACAGTTTATGAGCCAATCGCATCCGAGTTCCCAATCGCAATCGGAACTTTCCGATTGATCGCAAGTCTTTTGTTATATGCTCCGATCAAAGGCCGGACCCGATCGAGTTATATGCCACAGTTTATGAGCCAATCGCATTTGAGTTCCCAATCGCAATCAGAACTTTCCGATTGATCGCAAGTCTTTTGTTATATGCTCCGATCAAAGGCCAGACCCGATCGAGTTATATGCCACAGTTTATGAGCTAATCGCATCCGAGTTCCCAATCACAATCGGAACTTTCCGATTGATCGCAAGTTTTTTGTAATATGCTCCGATCAAGTGGCAGACCCGATGGCGATTATACGATGCAATTAATTGGTTCAATCGTGTCCGGAATCTCAATCGCAATCGGAACTCTCCGATTGATTGCACGACTTTGTAATATGTTGCGATTGAAGTGGCGGACCCGATCCTGTTATATGCGGGAGTTAATTTGTGCAAATCGCATCCGTGTTCTGATCGCAACCAGAACTTTTCTATAATGCGTCCCGATTGCATGTTTTCAAAGTTCGGACCCGATTGCGATATGAGCCATGTTTTATGTGGTCATCGCGTCCGTTTGATCAATCGGAATCGCAAGTTTTTGTTTGCCACCACCGATCCGCCGACGGAGATGTGGGGCCCGACCCTTTCATGTATTAGTGGTTGTGATTCGACTTATTGGATTGTAATATAAGACCAAAGGCTTAAGGTGGAGTGCGATTGCTTATATATAAAAGGATTGTTGTTAGATATATAAAACACGGTTGTAGTTGTATTAAAATATGTCACATGGTTTGTGAACCCATGGGCCTCGGCCTAATGAGAGGGCGATTATAAATATACAATGACTGTGATATATGTCCGTTCTGTTTGTGGAATGTTCCACATCAACAAGACACTTGCTGCAAGTCAGCAGTCACGCATTTTTCTAAGAGGCACTGATATAAAAGCACTGTTACGCGTATGCAGCAAATACACTATAGCAGAGGACAGAAAAGCATACAGAGCAGAAAAGAGTCAAAACACAGTCACAGAAAAGAAAAATGCGCAGCAAACCAAGAGACAAAATAAGTGAGCTGGAATTCATATTGTAATTCGAATGTAAATGTTTTAATTGTTTTTATTGTTTGTGATGCATTGGTAAGTCTCCGAGAGAAAACAAACTCCCACTGTAATGTTAAAATTGACACCTACAGTTATAATTTCTGAGTAAGCTGATAAAAGGAGTGAGAAGGCAGAATGCAAAGAGACATGACTTTCCATTTCGAATTCCAAGCAGAATACAAACAGTCATGTGAGGAAATCTATAAATAATATCATCTTGATATGCAGAGTGAGTTTTTGAGAGAAAGGGAGAGAGCATATATAGAGAGAATGCAGAATATAGAAGGCAGAGAAGATTAAGAGAAGCTACAGAACAGAGCTGATATCTGAGGTAAATCAGCAAACATTCAGTTTTAGAAAATGAGGAAGTTGGAGCTTCCCTATCAAGTTGCAGCTTAATAGCTGTCAGTTGTAGCTGACTGAGGTTGGAGCCTCCTGTAGGTTGGTGCCTATAGAAAACTGAAGGGAGTTGGTGCTTCCTTGCAAGTTGTAACTTGCAGAATTGAGGTAGGAGCCTCCTGTAGGTTGGTGCCTGCAGAAAAACAGTGGTGAGAGGGAGTTGGAGCTTGCCTTTGCATCACAACAATAATAAGATGTGGTTTTTTCCCTTTATGGGTTTCCACTTATATCTGGTGTCTCTGTGCATGATATTTATGTATTGATCTGATATGTATCATTTGCTTAATACCTGCTGCTCTCATATTAAGTCTACTACTCTATTAAACTAATACTTTCTGATTACATTCTAAAATTACTCTCACATCAAATAGAGTTTGAAATGAAGGTGTAAATAAGTTTAATGAAAAGTTTAAAAGATCTTGCTTAATACCTGCTGCTCTCATATTAAGTCTACTGCTCTATTAAACTAATACTTTCTGATTACATTCTAAAATTACTCTCATATCAAATAGAGTTTGAAATGAAGGTGTAAATAAGTTTAATGAAAAGTTTAAAAGATCAGGAATGTATTAAACTGATTCACCCCCCCCCCTCTCAGTTTAATTAGAGATTCAAAAAATAATAATAGCTGTATTAATCCTATTAAAAATTAAATATCAAATAAACATTAAATATTATAAAATATATTGATGTAGGAGCATAAAACACCCCAAATCAAATTCATTATTCAAAAACCTCTAGAAGGCACATCATGGAAATCATAGCAAGAGGACATGATTTCCTGTAATTTGTGTAAAATGTAAAAATATCTGGAAGCCTCTAGAAGGCATGTTGTGGCAACATGACATGATTCCTTATCTTTTTCTAGGATTTTTTTTTCTTGGTTATATTGGCAGCCTACAAGTGTGTCTGACAAAGGTGGCTAGTACAATGTAGATCAAGCTGAGAAGAAACTTAGGCCTCGAGAAGCCATAATACGTAATCTATTTTAATTTTCAATTTATGTTTCCTTATGCATTTCAAATTTTCATGTGTTTATTTTGTGCATACAATCCCTAACTCATTTTTGTGTTTACTATGCTATGTCCATGAGTCTTGGTTTCCAATTAAATGAGCCTAATCCATGGGAAGGCAGGAGTTCTTTGCAAGCTATGGTCACCATCTAAGAGCGAGAGATGACGTTAGGACTATCATATTACAAGAACCATGCGACAAGATCTAACCTACAAGGGTTATGAAGACACAAGTTGGGAGTGGGCAGAATGAAGCCTAAAGGAGAGCGGAACGTTGATACCAAGATCATGAAGAGGAGGACCAAAACCATGATTGTAGATCCCATATTTTTGTGCGACGTCATGGGGGTACACCCCCAGCCCCGTCCCTAATTGTTGATTTCATCTATTGTGCCTTTGTTGTCTAATAATTTTGGTGGAACTAGGAGAAAAATGAAGAGTGCAAACCCCCCCTTGTATTGGCATCATATGAGGAGGGGCCCTACACTACACAACGACCATTGTTTCTTGTCACATGATCATGATTCTCGATTAAAGGAGTCCACACTTCACCTGGAGACACCAGTCATCACCAAGGTTATGTGGAAGTGTACAACGTGAGCTATAACCATGGGAATAATCCCTTAGTCACAAAATTATTGACTTGAGAGAAGTGTTCGTGTGTGGGGTAAGCTCAGGGTTTTGAATGCCATTGTGGGGGGCTATGAGATAAGTTTCTTTCATGCAATGATAGCAAATTGTTGAAAAAAGGAAATGATATCCATTTTTCCATGGACCCATAACCCACAAATTTAAGAATTGAACCACCAGGGGTTTGATGTGATAAGACCGCTAGATCGGTCTTCATCAAGTGGTATTAGAGTAGGGAAAAATTTCTTGTAGGTTGGAGAAGAAGATAACATGAGAAGATCTCTCTTTATCTCTCTCGAGAGATGATATGAGTGCAACAACAGAAGGATCATAGGAATTTTGAGACGTTATAGAGGAGGTGAACTTGTGATATCAAAATTCCAAGCTAGAAGAGAGAGCTTGGAGAGGTGTATTGTGGAGGCTTGGTTGCATCTCAGTCTCGAGTGTGAGTAGAAGCTCAATGATATACAAGAAGAAAAAGACTAAGATTGAAGATGAACGAGGTTCAACAATGGTTGCACATGATTAGGAGATCATGAATATTTTCTACCATGGGAGTATAATGTAGGAGGATAAATCCCCCAAAATCATATTTGATATTCATAAGCCTCTGAATGGTGCATCATGACAATCATAGAAAGCGGAAATGATTTCAATTTTGTGTAAAATGTAAAAACATTTGGAAGCCTCTAAAAGGTGTGTCATGGAAAGAGAACTTGATTCATTATGTTTTGCTAAGGTTTGTTTTCTTTTGGTTATATAGGAAACTTGTAATTGTGTTTGGTAGACGTGGCTAGGATAGTGCAGATCAGGAGTTCGAGAAGGGCACTTAGGCCCTGAGAAGCCATAACATATATTTCAGTTTAATTTTGAATTGATGTTCCCTTGTGCATTTCAAATCTATAGGTGTTTATTTTGTGCATACAAAACTTGTCTTATTTTGTGTTTAGCATGCTATCTTCATGACTCTTGGTTGCCAATTAAATGGGCCCTAATTTGTGGGAAGGCAAGAGTCCATTATAAGGTATGTTGTTCATCTCAGAGGGAGAGATGGCACTAGGAATATTGTATTACGAGCACCATGCAATGAGATCTAACTAACTGAGGTTATGAAGGCTCTAGGTGAGAGTGGGTGGAATCAATCCCAAAGAAGAATGGAACATTGATACCCAAATCATGAAGAGGAGGACTATAACCATAAGTGGGAATCGTGACTGTAACCACCCTACTCCACATTTACCCACTTTAACATGTTCACCATGGTAAATATGAGATGAGAGTTACTATGCATGACCCGATTTCCAAGATGAACTTATGGAAAATGGGGTCCACATTTGAAAAATTGAATACAAACACCCATTTACACATGGTCACACTGTTATTAGCATAACGTGACCCAACACTATTTCATTTGAGTTAACTCAAATTCCTATTGAGGCCTAAATGACATTTTCAGGGAAAACATAGAGACCAGAATAATGCCTCCTCATGGAGATCTTTGGCCTCCTTATGGACATCATCAACCTCCTCGTAGAGATCTTCAAAACCAGGTATTATGATATCCAAACAAAGATCGTATACCAAAGTTACGACTCCATGAAGTTAGTGGTCCAATTATTCATTTATACAAACACTTTGTGACTATGGTACCTCTAGGACATAAATGCATTGTTTGTTCACTCTTTTCCTAAGTTCATTAGATATTCATCAAGAAGTCCTCTTTCCCTCTCGCAATAGTTGTAATAACAAAAAAATGATCACATGCATTCATATTAATCAACCATGAGCCATAAAACCATGGATTATATCTAGATCAAGAGGACATCACATAATAAGAAATATACCATGCATGTAACTAGCATTTAACTAGAATGAAACCATGAAAAACTAGTCATTTAAACAAGAGTAAATCAACACTTATGCTCATTGATCATCAATATAAAATAACACATAATAACATATACATAAATCCAACCAAGTCAGGGACTTCCATGTACCACTTGAACATAGATTGGGTTGAAACAATTTTTTCATTCAAATAATCACCCCCATGCCTTATTCTAAGCATGAATATGGGATAACATGGGATAAACCAAAAGATAACAAAAAAGGGCTTGCAAAGGTTAAACCACCTCAACCCTCAACCACAGTGATTTCACTTAAATCAGTCTAAAAATCAATAAAACCAAACAAGCTTGGATGCCTCATAATTTCTTCACCATACACAGAGGAATTTTCCTATCTCCACCCACTTTTTAAGAGTTCCAGGAGAAAACCATCTTCACCCTCAACCCTTGGGAATTTTCCTGAGACGACCTCAAATAAGATCCAAAATCTACTGAAAATATAAAGCCTACCCAAAGCAAGAAACCCACTACATCATGGCTATTTAAGAAATGACAAAGGAAAGTTTGTAAACCACTGTCAATCCATGAAAATCCCATTCCAATGCCAAAAAACATAAAAAATATACCAATTCATAGACCATGCATCAAATCCTAACATGCTAAATCACACATGCACACTATTACCTGCAAATACTTAATATTTTAATTTCCCTTTCTTGCTGTTGTCCAAAGTTCTCTTGCACTCCCTCGCTTATTCCTTGCTTACCTACTTGACTCCTCCTTATTCCCCAGTGCTTTTTCTCTCTCTCGTGCTCTGCTCTTCTCCAAGTTAATGTTGAGAATGTCCAAGAGTATGTGTGAATGTTCTCTTTTCCATTTTCTTTTTCCTTTATCTTTTTCATTTACTTTTCCTTCATTTTCCCTTACATGCATATTCTTGTCTCTTCATCTTCATTTTCTCCCATTTTCCTTTATTTATGTATTAAATTTCCATTTATTTCCTCTTGAATTTTCCATTACTAATGTCAATTTCCATAGCCAATAATAAACCAAAAGTTATTCTCAATGTAATTTCCCCCCCTCCATTCAGCTTGGAATATGTGTCCCATGACCTTGGTTTAATTTATTTACATAGAAACTTAACCCAACGTTGTTACCGTGAGTGTGGAACCCCCTTCCCCCTCTCATGTGATGTCAGGAATGTACCCCCCTCCCCCTTGTTTAATGTCACAAGGGCACTCCCTCACCACCCCCTTACGAACCATTGATTCCATTAGCCATGCCTCCATTTTTCGATCATTTTGGTGGAGCTAGGAGTGGAATGGAGAGTGACCCCCCCGCCTTTCCCACTCTTTTTTTGACGTCACAATGGGAGGGGCCCTGCATTTCACAACTACCATCAATTCTTGTTGCATAATCGTAACTGTCGATTGAAAAGGGCCACACTTCGCATGGAGAAGACATTCATCGCCAAGTTTACATGGAAGTGTATGTGAAGATACAATCGTGGGGATAAGGCCTTGCTCGTAGAATGATGGACTCAGAGCATTGATCGCAAGTGGTGTAAGATAAGTGTTTTGAACACCAATGTTAAGGGGGATGCAAGAGAAGTTGGTTTCAGGCAAAGATAACTAATTTTTTCATAAATGCAAGGATGGCTAATTTTTCATGGGCCCATAACCAACAAGTATAAAAATCGAACCACCAATGGTTTAATGTAATCAGACACCTGCATCGATCTTCATCACATAAATATTAGCATGAAAAATTATTAAATATAATAACTTGTTAATAAAAACTTTTTGAAACTTAATAAATAAATCTTAATATTAATGTGATTAAGAAATCTTACTATTAAATTTTTTTAAATCTTATTATCATTAGTTTTTTATTTGAATAAAAATTAAAATACATTGCATAACCTTTACATTACAAAAAAAATTAAATTATTATTTTTTAAATATTTTAATTTTAATTTTATTCATTTGATTTACTTGGATTTTATTGTGTAATGATTGCAATCCTACCAAACCAATATTCCACCATAACTTGTCATAAGCCGTAAGCAGCAAGATGATAGGCTAAGATAGAAAACATGATAAATCCTGTAATGGGATTTAGACCGCGTAAGTCATGGTATTATGGTTGAAGCACATAAGTGGAGGATTATTTAGTGGTTGAAATTAAGACTGCACCAAAATCTATACCCACTACACAACACAGTAGTGGGTACACAACTCATCTACTAGATATCTTCACCCAACCACTGTATGTCAACTAAGATATCGAAAAACAACACCCCACTATTGTAATATGACATTCAAATCCCGATGCAAACACCAACCACAGAATTTCCAATCATTGTTATGCAACATTTTTTACTTAAATTAAATTTGAAATACAGTACCTATTCCAAACTTCAAAACTTGAAAATTGCATTTCAGTGGAAAAGATTTAACTGCAAAAATAAATCACTATATTAGAGACATAATAATAAATATATATATATATATATATATATATATATATATATATATATATATATATATATAATTCTTTATTAATGAATATATGATTCTTTCAAAATAAAATAAAATGCGAGAAGGCTTCAATGAATCTCTCTCCAAACCATAAACCAATAGACATAATAGGAACTGATATATTTTATTTCACGAAAATAACTTTCACACCATGGGAATATTAGACTTATGAATGGGGAAATTACTCGAGAGACTTGAAAAACAAGCAAATAATTACTAAAGATTAGTTGAAAAAAAAGAGGAAAGAGAGGATTAATGTTGTATTGTGCAATCCATATTGCTTGTGGGATTTGTATACCACAAGCAACTAATTACCAAAGATTAGTTGCGGAACAAAGAGGATAGAGGGGATTAATGATGTATTGTGCAATATATATTGCTGGTGGGCTTTGTATACCACCTCCCACTATACTAGTGTATTAAAAAATTGATACATCCATATATAATATGAAAGTTTTTTTCTATTTCAACAATTCAAGGATATAATTTTTTTGGAAGATTGTGAATTTTTATTATTTTAATTATGTTTATAAATAAATATGATATTTTGAAAAATTTTAAATTTTCATATCTCAAATTTATCATTTTAAGAAATTCCTACCAAATTATTGGCAAAATTTACTAAAAAATATTGTAAAATAAAATTAAAAAACATCAATTTTTAAATTACACTAATTTAAAATATTAAAAACTCTTATTCATAAATATATATACTCTACATATATGTGATATAATGATATGAGAATTTATAATTATTATTTTGAAAATATTTTCACAATTATAATAATTTATTTCTTTTCAATGTTATTAATAATAATGATTTAATTTTAAAAGTATCACCAAACCCTATATCACATTAATGTTTAATTTTTTTATTTAAAAGTTTTTAAGAAAATTGTAGCCGCTTCAAATCAATATCATCATGTACATTTGGAAAATACATAACATCATGTTCATTTGGAAAGTACATTTTCATCTTATTTTGTGTAAGACTTATTAAGTTTATAGTTGGGAAATCATATTTCTATTTGTGGAAAATACTTATCACCTACACAATCTTATCCAATAACTAAAGTTGACATATGGCATTCGTCTCTGCTACAAATTTGTGCGTATATATTTGATTTAGTTAATGTAGTGTACCATCAAATCAAATCTTTTTAATTTTAAATTTTAAAAACATATTCTCTTGCATAAATTACATTTGCATAGTCAAAATTCTCATTTTCACAATATCAAAGAAAAGTGTGCATAGATTGCATTTTCATAGCTTTTAGGGGAATTTTTCATAGATCACATTGCATGGTTTGGTATAATTTAAGGCTTAAAATTGAATTGGAATAATGAAATTGAAATATCTAGTTAGGAAGCTCTTGTTTCGTACATATTTGATTGTTGCATCATTGTTTGTTTCTTCCTTCTCGTAGATAGATCTTCATTCAAAGAAAAAGATCTATTTTTATAATGTTAGTTGCATCATACCGAATTCACGTGAACTCGTACCACGAGCCTTGAAACTAAAACATAATTGAAGATTAACTTCTAATATTTACTCAATCAACCTAAGGAGTATTTTTAACATTAAACGACACAATATAGGTCTAGAAAAGAGACATGTTCCAATGTATTTAAACATAGGAGCTATCGTAATTTGTCTACATTACATTATGGGGGTAGTCGGTATTCCACGTACGTAAGTATATTGGATCGTTCTCCACATATTAAAATTATATTAGAATACTTCCTATCATACAAGATGCATTAGACAACACTTCTATGAACTGCGCTTCCACGCAGGTTCAGGTATATTTTGGAAGTCCCCATTAGGTGGCTTTCTAGCCATATAAAACAAAGTCAGTCGCATTACTTATAGTGATACACTGAACATAACATTTAGGGAGATTTCCTTCATGTATTGGAAATAGTATATTGCATTTCACAGTTTCTTGGTAAACCTTTTTTTCTAGTTACCCATTCTATTTTTTATTTTGTTTATTTAATTTGTAAAATCAATTAATTAATCGTGGAAAAATGTCCTCCCCATGGAAAAAATCCTTAGTGTATTTTAGGTTGAGACTAATGGAAAGCATTCCCGAGTCTACCAATAAAGGATACCTCTCTGACAAAAATCCCGGTCCTTTTCCTTCTTTTGGAAATATTGGTGCTCCTTATATGGCAACATTGTCCCTTCTGAGATTTACCATTGGTTTACCAATTTGGTTTTTTTAAACCTCCTTGGTTCCAAATATCCAAAATTATTCTTAGCCAAGTAGTCCTCCACCTGAACAGCATCAACCTCAAGTTGAGCCTAAAGTTGACCCTTTTCCTTCTTCACCTATTCTTTCTTCATCCTCGCCTGGTGAAATTCTTGATTCATGTAACCGAGAAGCTACGAAGAAGAAGAAGGAAGGGAATAAGAAGCAAAAATAAGTAGGGGGGGGATGAAGAAACCATTGCTATACATGTAACTAATATTGAGAAGCCTTCCAACAGGCCCCGTAACTTCAAATTCCCTTTCATGCTTTGTGATGGTGACCACCTTCTTAGATATTTCCTTAGTATTCTACATGCTCACATCAACCAATGTCATCAACTTATAAAGATCGTGTTGATGATAAACAATCAACTAGTGATACTAAGGTCGACGGGAAAAAGGGTGAAGTTAAGTTTCCCTATAGGTGATGTGAAGGGTGTCATCCTATTCATATATTTTTATATATGGATGAAGCCTCAAAAGTGTTGGAAAGCCTTACAGCTTCTCAGCCACGACTTCTGACTAGTTACCGAAGGCTTTCTCCCAATCCTCCACTAGTTGATGCAGTGATTGATCTAAACCCAATGAATCCCACTCTTTATGAACATGAATCCCATGAATATATCCCCAAAAAAACATCAGGATCTTCTTGTTTCTTCATATCCTGTCGAACGATGGGGTATTTATCCCATTCCTAAGAAACCCTATCCAATAAATCAGGTCATTGCCTTTGATTGGAATAAATTAATAGAACCTCATCTCCCTTCTTACATGCCTTTTCAGATCATGGTGAAGGTTTTTGATAAAAAAATTCGTCACATTGTTATATATGAAGGAAATTCTGTTAGAATTTTATCCTTTATTTCTTGAAAAGATTTATATTATCCTAAGCTTGTGTTTCCTGCTCTGAATCTGTTAACTTTTAACAGAAGAACCATTCTACCTTTAGGTATCCTTCCTCATTTTCTGATTACTTTGAAAGGAAAAATAGTTTGTATTGATGTTATGGTAGTTATGAGCCCCTTTTATTTGCATTTTCTCATGGGGAAAGACTATGTTTATGCTATAAATTCTATCATGTTTGTTATCCTCCACAGTGTCCCAAGGCCGAGAAAGGAGACCAAAGGAGGTAACCTCAAACCAAATTTGGACTTGGTAGCTAGCCCTACCAAATCAAAGAGGGATCTCTCTGCAATCTCACAACCAATGAAGTGACTCGAGGGAAAAATATATATTAGGATAGATATTCAACTCACTAGGTTTTGAGTTTTAGGGTTTTCTAGATCAGGCTCAAAGGTTTAGGGGAATAGGTCAGGGTTTCAAATGATTCGTTGCAGGGATAAAATGGGGAAAGGTAGGATTGATCGGTGACATATTTTAATTCTGATTGTGCTATAGGGTTGAAACAGAGAGGTATAAAAATGAGCATAAGACTATAAATTCATCTATCAGAAGAAATGGGACACAAACATGAAAATATCATCAAAACAGAGCATATAAACTATGAAAGCATGCTAATGTTAATAAGGATAAAACATATTCAATATGCTGATAAAAAAGAGGAAAAACATTGTCTCTAAATCATACCACAAGAATCCCAAGATAATAGTTGCAACTGCGTGTATATTTCCTGCAAAAATATGATGTACTCTAGCTCCAAGCCTTTGTCTAACTGATATCCAACATTTTATTTGACTTCATCAGGGATACATATACATCAAAAAATACATTCCCCCCTCCCAGGGGTCGAATTCAACATGATAGGAATTGATTACATCAATCTATATAACGAAACCTAAAACTAGGGAGGTTAGGAACTAAGTCTCTATTTAGCCTTGGCTAAATTTACAAGCATTAATGACCATGAATTTACATAAATTTAAAGTTTACCAGAAATATTACATTTAATTACATCATGTAAACTCATAAAAAGAGAAATTACATAATGAGATATTGGCTTTGACTGAAAAAACTTGAAAATTTGAATTTCTGATCGAAGCGTAGCAAAAACCTCAGAAGCGCACACATGGTATTTAAGGAACCTTTTGGGTGGCTTAACCTGCTCTTTGAGCTAGAATGAAAGCTGATAAAGATAGCCAAGGATGTATACTATGCCTCTAAACGTTTAAAGCTGCAAAAATCCATCTCTATGGTACCTAAAAATACAATCTCCCAAGGCTAATCTAGAAGCATAGCGTGGGGTCCAAAAAGGAGGCTGAAACATGAAAAGTGACTTTTTTATTGACTTTTTCTGCAAAATTGTGAGTTTAAATGGCAAAGAAAGTGCATATATGTGCTGTGGAGGTCAAAATATATTGTACATGTGTGTCATTCCTCATTTGGAGGCTTTGAGAAAAATTGCAGCATGGCCACGCTGCGTTTCTGTAGGGTCGAATTTCTGGGTTTTCTGCAAAAATAGGGCTCAGAGATAGAGAAATATCTCTCTAACCCTAAAAAGTTTTACAAAATGGAGAGAGGTTTTTTTTAGCTATGTTATGAACACAAACCTCTTGCAGTTTTCAAAAATACTTTCCCATTTGTTCACAATGAAAGTTTTAAGTTGGTCGCTAAAAACGCAATGAAAATTGCAGAAGCGCGGCGTGCTCACAACAGAAGCACAACAAAAGTTTGGAGAATTTTTTGGAGGCCTTTCCAGAGGATTTTTGTGCCACAAGTGGTATGGTTTGAAATATTAGGATGTTTTCTACACAATAGAATCATAAAGCACTACAAAAACTTGCTCCAAACCTCTGAAAAATTGACTTGACGCCAAACTTTCCAAAAGTGAAACAACTATCTTGTAGCAACTATATTTTGGGAATTTCTCTCAAATAATAACACCTGCACATAAAATGAAGGATTTTATTTTCTTTTCTCTATTATTGACAAAAACCTCTTTCACTTTTGTAAAATTCTTCTTCATTACTTCAGAAACAGATTTTGAAGTAGGATTATCCTTGTGTGCAACAAATGACCTGAAAATCATACCAATCATCTTCTGATACTAGGAAGTCCATCCCTGATATGGTTGTCTTGTTCCTCCTGAAACCGGTGGCAAAGATGCTGGTCAACTTATCAAGGTATCTCACCTCTTATATTCTTTCACAAAACCCTAGGCAGCCAACATCTTCAAATGATTTCTTGATGAATGATGAAGCACTGATATCTTTCATATTGGATGGATAAAATCTAGAGAAATGACCCCCCTTATTATACTTCTTATTATTACTATCCATGGTGTTTGTTTGCATGATAGAAACCCTAGCTTTGTAGGAGGGAAGGAAAGGGTGGAATTTTGGAAAAGAGAGGAAAATGGGGGATCAAGTTTAGGGAAGGGAATGGAGGGGATAGGGATTTGGGAAAATTATATGGAAATTACAGCGGGTAGGGATAGGTGTTAAGTACACTTGGGATGTGGAATCTCCTGAAAAGTGTGAGGGGAAGTGGGGAAAGGGGTGAAAACATAGTCCTAACCCATAATTTCTGCAAAATCACATGATGGGCTAAGGTTTGTGGGGAAAATGGGGGAGATGAAAGGAATGGGTATAGGAAATGGTTGGGGGAGGTATATAAGGTGTGTATGAGGGTTACAGAGCAAGAAAAATAGGGATTTTATGGTTGATATGAAGAAAACCCACACCACTATCTCAAACTCTTGGTACGTTGATGTGTGCCATTATATTAAGCATGGCACAATGCCCTCTCACCTATTCTGATAGCCTCCATTCTGGCTACAGGTGGAAATGTTTCATCATAGTCAAGTCCTTCAATTTGTGAGTATCCTTTGCAGACCAGCCTGGCTTTATTCCTGATTACTTGTCCTTGCTCATTCATTTTGTTTTTGAATACCCATTTTGAACCAATGATATTTTTATCAATAGGTCTAGGAACTAGTTCCCAGGTATTTTTCTTCTCAATTTGGTCCAATTCTTCATTCATTTCTTTTACCCAATACTTGTCCTTGCTGGCTTCTTCAAATTTCTTTGGCTCTATTTGTGATAACATGGCTATGTATACTTCTTCTGTTTGTTCTGCTAGCTGCCTTCTTGTCTGGACTCCTGCTTTCTTGTCTCCTATGATCTGATCTTCGGGATGATTCTTCTGAGTGTATCTTGAGGGGGTTTTCGAGCTCAGCTCTGCATCATCTGTTGTCTTGCTTGTTTCATCATCATTCTTGTCTTCCTCTTCATGGTTGTCTGATGGACTGCAGCAGTCTGTATTTCTTGTATTGTTTGGAAGTTCTTCATCAAATCTCACATCAATACTTTCAACTATCTTCCGAAGGATCTTGTTGTACCACCTGTACCCTTTGCTTTTCTGCAGGAACCAACCTACAGGAGGCTCCTACCTCAATTCTGCAAGCTACAACTTGCAAGGAAGCACCAACTCCCTTCAGTTTTCTGCAGGCACCAAGCTACAGGAGGCTCAAACCTCAGTCAGCTACAACTGACAGCTATCAGGCTGCAACTTGATAGGGAAGCTCCAACTTCCTCATTTTCTAAAACTGAATGTTTGCTGATTTACCTCAGATATCAGCTCTGTTCTGTAGCTTCTCTTAATCTTCTCTGCCTTCTATATTCTGCATTCTCTCTATATATGCTCTCTCCCTTGCTCCAAAAAAAAACCACTCTGCATATCAAGATGATATTATTTATAGATTTCCTCACATGACTGTTTGTATTCTGCTTAGAATTTGAAATGGAAAGTCATGTCTCTTTGCCTTCTGCCTTCTCACTCCTTTTATCAGCTTACTTAGAAATTATAACTGTAGGTGTCATTTTTAACATTACAGTGGGAGTTTGTTTTCTCTCGGAGACTTGCCAATGCATCACAAACAATAAAAAAATTAAAACATTTACATTAGAATTACAATATGAATTCCAGCTCACTTATTTTGTCTCTTGGTTTGCTGCGCATTTGTCTTTTCTGTGACTGTGTTTTGACTCTTTTCTACTCTATATGCTTTTCTATCCTCTGCTGTAGTGTATTTGTTGCATACGTGTAACAGTGCTTTTATATCAGTGCCTCTTAGAAAAATGCGTGACTGCTGACTTGCAGCAAGTGTCTTGTTGATGTGGAACATTCCGCAAAGCAGTACGAGTGCTACAACAAGATCCTTCGGAAGATAGTTGAATGTATTGATGTGAGATTTGATGAAGAACTTCCAAACAATACAAGAAATACAGACTGCTGCAGTCCATCGGACAACCATGAAGAGGAAGACAAGGATGATGATGAAACAAGCAAGACAACAGATGATGTAGAGCTGAGCTCGAAAACCCCCTCAAGATACACTCAGAAGAATCATCCTGAAGATCAGATCATAGGAGACAAGAAAGCAGGAGTCCAGACAAGAAGGCAGCTAACAGAACAAATAGAAGAAGTATACATAGCCATGTTATCACAAATAGAGCCAAAGAAATTTGAAGAAGCCAGCAAGGACAAGTATTGGAGAAAAGCAATGAATGAAGAATTGGACCAAATTGAGAAGAACAATACCTGGGAACTAGTTCCTAGACCTATTGAGAAAAATATCATTGGTTCAAAATGGGTATTCAAAAACAAAATGAATGAGCAAGGACAAGTAACCAGGAATAAATCCAGGCTGGTCTACAAAGGATACTCACAAATTGAAGGACTTGACTATGATGAAACATTTGCACCTATAGCCAGAATGGAGGCTATAAGAATAGGTGAGAGGGCATTGTGCCATGCTTAATATAATGGCACACATCAACGTACCAAGAGTTTGAGATAGTGGTGTGGGTGGCTTGCTCAACATTGTACATCTCAATTTCTTTCTCCCACCTGGATGGATCATCTTTTATTGCATCCACCGCTTTTGTTGCTAGATGACATAGACCATGTACCTTAATTGTGTGAACTGGATTGAACTCTAGATCATATTCTTGTGAAGAAGTCATCCAGTTCTCTCTTCTTTCACCCAGATCTTGCTGGACAAACAACGATCTACTTTTGGGTGTGACATAAGGATAACATAATGTTTTTTCAAAAGATAGGGCCAGAAGTGCTTCACTTCCCTATAGACTACATATGTCTATTTATTGATGGTGGGATAATTGATTTAAGGTCCTTGTAGGGTAGCACTCATAAATATATTAGTCACCCATTATTCTGATCATCTTTGTGAATAAGTACAACAACAAGAGAAGTATAAGAAGCAAAGGTGTAAATCATAAAATATTTATTGAAATCTGGGCTATACGAGGCTGGTGCTTTTGCGATTTCTTGCTTAATATAGGAGAATGCATATTTTTCCCTTTTTTCCAACTTGTAAATTTCATCTTTCCACACCATATCCTACATATGTTTTACAGTTTGGGCATAATCAGATATGAACTTGTGGAGAAACTTTATCTTCCCTAGGAAGGACTGCATGGATTTCTTGTTCATTGGGAAGGGAATCTAGGCAATGGCCCTGGCCCTTTCAGGGTATACCTTAATCCCACTCTTTTCTATAATATGGCCCAAGAGGTTTCCCCATGGACACAACAAAAATTCTCTTCTTGGGATTAAGTGATATCCCATATTTTCGACATCGCTCAAAGATTTACTTCAAGTGGCATAGGTGGTTAGATCTCTTCTTCCAAAACACCGTGACATCGTCAAGATAGACCACCACGCTCTAACCGATCATAATATGTATTGTGATGTCCATCACCCATTGAATGGTCATACTAGAATTAACTAGCCCAAAAGGAATTATTTTGAATGAGAACGTGCCCCACTTCGTTTGAAACATATTCTTAAGTTTGTCAGGATCTAAGACCAGAACCTGGTTTTAGCAAGAATACCTGTCAGGTAAATAAAAAATTATGACAACAATATTGTCTACAATTTCTATTCCATTCACAACACATGGTAATTATCTTTGTTCGAGGCGTGATTGCAATTTTAGAAATCCATGTACAAGCGTATTTCCCCAGATGTTTTCCTTAATGGGACCATATTAGACACGCATGTTGAATGATGAACTTTTTAAATGATCTGAGCATCCAACAGTTTGCTCATCTCGTTTTGAATCAGGGGCTCAAGCATTAGATACACCTTTCATAGATTCTACTGAAAAGGCTTGACCCATTCCTTAATCAAAATAACATGCTGGATTATTCATGTGTTGTAAGTTTTGAGCTCATCATATTTCCATGCGAAAACATATAGGTACTTCTTTAATAAGTGAATGAATTTTTTCCTCTCTTATGGTGTGTAGAAAGTACCGATATTAACAAAATTTGTATCTTTCTCTATTCCAATATTAATTTTTTCATGCGACAACGTTGAACTATTGGGTTTGGCATTGACTGGCCCTCTAATGTGATTATGAAATTCATACATATTTTCAAGTGATACAATGTCCTTGAGAATGGGGTTCTCTTTGCTTTCTCGAGCTCCATCTTTCAACTCTTTTTTGTTCTTTTTTTCATCAACGGGTGCATCTTTGTATACATCAGTGTTTTCCATGAATTGCAGTAGTTGTTGGTCATCATTAAAAATGCATAAATTAGTTATATTATTAGGGATGGATGGATTATAAATAATTTCAATATAAAAATCATCCGTAAGCGGTGAAAACCTAGAAAAATTATTTTCTAATGCATTTGTATCTGCGCTACGCATTCTAGGAACATATACAATATTAAAATCTTAGAATTGAGAAATTAAATGCCATACCTCTTGTTTATAACTTTTCAAATTAGGTGACACACATTTTATAGTTTTTCATACCTATCCTACAACAATATCAAAGTCACCTACTACTTTAAGAATCCCAACAGTGAGGTCAATGACCTTGTATATGCCCAACATGAGTGCTTTGTATTTTAGAGTGTTGTTAGTGCACTCAAATTCCAAGTGGCTAAGGATCAGGTGTTTTCTCTATCGCAGGTGTTATCACCCTACAAAAATATTTCTAAACTCTGTAAGTTTACCTTATTTTAGTCATGGTGCAAAATAGGTCTTGAGTGATTTCATTCTTAAAAAAGGGTAAGTGATAGGTTTAGAAGTCTTAAAAGGTCAGTTTTCATTTCCAAATAAAGTCCTTTAGGTTCATTTCATAACCAAATAGGTCATATTTTTCATTTAGGGGTCATGCCATGAAGTTTCGGGTCAAATTTTTGCAATCATATAGGAATCCACACTTTCTTAGCGCAGCTAGTTCAAAAAGGGTGATTTGCGCTATGAAAGCGTTGTCTTTTCGTAGCGCACTATGAAGCAAAAACTTTGTTTTTCTGGTTTTAGTAGTTAACTTCCAAGGGGGTTCCTGAGCAAGTGAAAACTAATTTTTGCAAACTGAAAGAGGTTTTTATTCCTAACATACTTAACTAGAAAAACCTATCTCATTTTCTTCCAATTCATTATGAGGTGGGAGAAATTGATGACTTAACTTGCGATATGAAACTGCTGAAAGTCATTGAGAGAAAAACTCTGTTTTCTGGTTTTATTAGTCAACTTCAAGATCCATTTCTGGCCACATGAAAAATTATTTTGGAATTATGAAAGCTATTTATTTTCATAAAATCTCCAGATACAATAACCTCTCTCACGTTTCTCAAAAGTGCTACCAGGTGGGAGATACAAGGCTTTCTTTGAAGCCATGTTTTCAGAAATCAGAATTTTCCAGTTTTACACATGTTGTTCAAAGAAAGTTTCTGGAAAGTAGGAGAGGTATTTCAAAAACCCAAGAGACGTTTTTGTTCAACACAGAATGGTCTCCCAAAGTCTCTTTTAGTTTTTCAGAATACATTATGGATGAGAAGATACAAGCTCTGTCTCAACATTTAGTTTTCATAAAAAACAGTAAGGTAAAATGATCAATTCATAAATGGAAAATGAGGATTAAATTTTATGAAGGTTATGTTTTTGGTTCATATAGCTGATGTTTTTGATGAGGCTAGTGATTTTCTAGAGTTATGGCACCTTTTAATTTCAAATTTTCAAGACTGTTTAGAATATTGTGTAAAAAATCAGCTCACATAGCAGGTTCGTAGTGCGCTATGAAACTGCTGAAGATCACTTTTTGCATCTTCATATGTGAATTTTGGAGATAAGGATTGTTGGGTTTCAAGTTTTAATGTTGTTGGTGGAAATATTAAGATCACAGGTGAAGACTCAAATTGAAAGACAGTAGAAAGAATGGTTAAAGGAAATGTTTAACGATGATGTAAAATATGCGCTACGAAAACAGGCTACTTTCGTAGCGCAGTCATATTTCATGCCTTTTTCACTTTTTTGAAGATTTTATCTACACAGGTTGAGGATTAAATTTTTCAAGGGAATATTAGCACATGTGACACATATGAAACCTTCCCCTGAGCCCATTCAATGGCAATACTATAATCCCCAATAATCTTGAGCCCATCAATTGAAAGCCAATTTGTACAATGAAGGGCTCCCCATAGCCCAACCATATCTTCCTTGCATCAAGTACCACTCCCTCCATGCCAGAAGAAATGAAAAGAACGTCCAAGGTAGAGATTGATGGATACCCCACATCCACATATACCCTAAACAAAGGCTCCATCAAAGAATTCTATAGGGAGAGAATTCCACAAATCCTTGAAAGAAACATATCGATGCAATGATCTGGGGATCCATGAGCCAATCTCATTGAAGAAAGAAACAATCTTGAGGAAAGTGGCCAAGATATTACGGGGTACATTTTCAAATATAGGGGGTACATTTTTAAATATGTAGGCATTCCTGGAACACCAAATTCCCCATAAGAAATATAAATGGAGGCTTTTGTATGCTTTTATTTGACAAGAATAAAACCAAATATGAGAATATAGAGGATCCATTTTCTTGTACGTGGATTTTGAGAAGGATACCCACTTCCTCCCACACAACAATGACAAAGGGACATAACAAAAACAAGTGAAGGACATATTTTGTAGCACAACCACAATGGATGAAATAGCCAGGCCCCTCGTAACCTCGGTTCAACAAGTTTTCCCAAGTGATAATGCGATTGTGAAGGGTCAACCAGACAAAACATTTCAGCTTGAGAGGTGTCTCCCATTTCCACATGCACGTTTCTCAATCATCAAAAGAATCAAGCCTATTATCACATGAGATATAAGAGTAAATTTTTTTGACTAAAATATCGCCCACAGATGTTCTACCTCCCCAAGTGGGCTTATCCTCCCTGTGAAACAGTCTAATCCCAACATTGCCAAGATTGATCCTCTAGGATTCCCATTGAAACTCAAGATCAATAGGAAACCGAGTTTTCCACAAGTGTGTCCAAGAGTAGAAGAGGAGAAAAGAGGGGGACCTTGATTTGAGGTTTGCTAAGGTAATGATGCCTTGATAATGGAGAGATCGGATGATTGTAGGACATAGGATATGGTATCCTGTGAGACCTTTTATTGGATCCAATCCAACAAAAAACCTCATGCCATTAGCCATCAGCCAACAGAGGTTTCCACAAAGCCACGACTTGGCCAACATTTGGATACACTAGATTTGAAAAATTTTCCCACCCAAGCATGCCTGAGAAGTCACCCAATATTCCAAGTATAAATGTCTTAGGTATTTCCCCTAAACATTATCTTTCCATAGACCTTTCTCATTTATGGCCCTCCACAGCATCTTAGAGAGAAGAATTAGATTGAATCTCCTGAAATCCTTCAAGTCACCTACCATGGATGGTCTAGTAAGGGTTCTAAGGTGAATAAGGTGCATTTTCTAGAAGTCTCCTGTACCAAACCATAAGAAATATGGAAATGACAATATCGATTCTACTAATTGTTATTGAAGGGGAGGTGAAACAGATGCATCCAGTAACCAAATATCCCTTGTAAGACCGACTCGATCAATGTCACTGTGACCTGCACAGTGGTGTCTATTACTTTATCCTTCACCTCTATCTTCAATATCCATACCTAAGCTAAAACATAAGCGAGAAATATGGATGTCAATATCTATACCTAAGAAATCCAGAGATAAAACAGAAGCAATAAATCTAGATCTTGGATTGGAGAAGATTTTCGTATTCTACAAAAGAAAGTTTGGTTTATATTAGAGATTTAAGAAGACTATGACAAATCATAACTAAAGTTAGATGCAGAGCATTAAGTGGACGCTAGCAAAATCAAGGTAGTGAGACTGAGCGAGCACTCAAGGTTTTGGTTTGGGAGCGTAGTTGTGCATTGGTCATAAGTCTTGAATATCAACTCCTGTGGGTTAGGCTGCAACAATATTAGAGATTCTCAAGATCAGCTAGGTGGATTGCATTAGTTATACTGGAGTGCAAAGTGCCTCTTAATGCATTTAGATATTGATGCACTCAAAAGCTAGGCTATAGAAAGCTCCAAAAGTAATAGAGTTATATAGTAAATTTCTTTAGAATATCAAAATGATTGAGTGTTTTTCTAATTCAAGCAACTTATAAATTTAATATTTCCAATGTATCAATTCAAGATTTAAAACCATATCTCATAAAGTAATAAAAATATAAAATAATAAATGAAATAAATTTTATACATTTATTGTACTATAATGTTTTAGAGTGGATTTCTTACTAATAGCGAAAATTTGCATACCTTATAAATTTCATTCATTTACTGGAGTGGATTTCTTCCTAACATTGAAGGATTGCATATCTTGATACAATAATCAATGTAAAAGTGAGTGGCATATGCATAGCCGTATAGATATGTTTATGTTTCTATGCATTGATCATGCCTTAAATGAGGTAGCTATCATATACACTTTATATCAAATATCTTAAATATAGGTGCTACATGGTAAATGTTACCCAACATGTGTCATACTGGAAATATTAAGCATTGTGTGTTCATTAAATTTATATCTATTCATTAGATATTACTTTATTCAGATCAATTCAATCTTAAATTTATGTGTCACATGGTAAATGTTAATCACCATGTAGTAAGCCAATGATTTTCTTATTGACTTCACATCTTGTCCATTGAATATGACTTTATTCATATCCAATGGATTGGATGTAAATACACCAAAGCAATCATTCTCTTATTTTATGTTGCTTAATATTTGTAGTGGCATCACATCATATAACACCACTGTGACATGAATTTATAACTCGTAAATCCCTTTAGTTCTTAACTTACTAAATAATTAATGTTTAATTAGTTCATCGATTTTATGAAATGATCATGTTTTGCATCAAGTTTAAGGGCTTTGGATGCTTAGTCTAGTTTCATAGTTATATATTCATTACTTTCTATGGTGATATCTTGTTTCCTCTCTCTATATTGATTGAATGGAGGAAGCCAAGGGGAATTGATTATAATTCTTTAACAAATTTAGTTGGTAGCAAGGGGGAGGGGGGATTTTCCTCAATGATTAAGGGGAAGCTAACTATATGGTTTTTTGAAGATTGACGGAATAGAGACTTAGTTGGGGAACCATTATAGATTTTTGGAAGTGCTCAATTGTTAAGTCTTTTAGACCTACTTAGGGTTGGGAAGAATTCAATTGTTTAAATCTAGTTAGGGTAATCATTATAAGTTTTGGGAAGTATTTGATTTTTTTTAAAGAATATGGTGAGGGGATTTTCTTAATGGTTAAGGGTAAGTAAATTGCATGTATTTTTGAATATCTATGTGATACATAACTTTCGTAATTAGTTGATTAAGTAATTATGAAATATTAAGAAATGTGAGCATAAAATTGTGAAAATTAAACATTTTGATAGTGTCTTTGATAAATGTTGGTGTCATTGAACCATCCAGAAAATCACTAACATAATTATTAGGATGAGAAAAATTTCGAGTTCAAGAATAACCTTTTACTTCTATTGTCCATAGAGTCTTGGATATACAATGACAATGCAGAAAAATGCGGAAAAATGAAAAAGATAAGAAATAAAAAATAAGAAAAAAAAATAATTCAATCATCCCTTATAACCAATATTTTATATCATCCCTTATAACCATTATTTTATGAAGTTGCATTTTGTTACGGTGCTTCCATTGCTTCATCCCTTGTAACATCATTGCGCAAAAGTAAAATAATGTAACGAATATTTTGTGAATTTGCATTAGGCATATCCCTTATAACATCATTGCGCAAAAGGAAAATAATGTAACGAATATTTTATTAATTTGCATTAGGCATAAAAGAGAAGGGAGGGAACATTTATTTAAAAAAAATTACTTATAGCCATTATAAAGAAAATCAAAGAAGTTTATTTATAAATAGTGTCGAAACAAAATTATTTATAGCTATCATAAGGAATATATATATATATATATATATATATATATATATATATATATATATATATATATATATAACCATCATTCAAAGATTTTGACGGGGAGGAAGGATTTGAAATTCCGGGCCTGGTGGAGTCCTCTCTTATATGCTCACTAATCTCGAAATGGTATGTTCATGCAGTACATCAAAAAAATCTCGACAGCTTATGTTTATGCAGTACATCTTTTTTCATGTGTAGCTAGCAGAAAACACTATCCAGGAAAGCAACATCCCCCTTTCGATCCACTTCCGAGGTCTAACTGAGAGTCACTCTATATTTCATTATGTTTGTATTTTCTGATTGAAATTAAGATATTTTGACCTGTTTCCATTCTCTAATGAAAATTTTACTTTACTTGGCATTGAATAATCAAGAAAGAGTGGTACATACTTCTTGGTATTATAATAGAGTCTAATTCATCACTTTGCCTCGAAAAATAAAAGGGAACACATTGGGCTACCATCTGAGTGGCGGGCATTAAATGAGACAAATCTTCCAAAAAGGAAGACTACATTCACATAATGATTGTTGGGTTTCAAGTTTTAATGTTGCTGGTGGAAAGATTAAGATCACAGGTGAAGACTCAAATTGAAAAATAGTAGAAAGAATGGTTAAGGGAAATTTTTAACGGTGATGTAAAATATGCGCTACGAAAACAGGCTACTTTCGTAGCGCAGTCATATTTCATGCCTTTTTCACTTTTTTGAAGATTTTCTCTGCACAGGTGGAGGATTAAATTTTTCAAGGGAATATTAGCACATGTGACACATATGAAACCTTCCCCTGAGCCCATTCAAGAGAAGCCTTCCCCTAAGCCCATTCAATGGCAATACTAGAATCCCCAATAATCTTGAGCCCATCAATTGAAAGCCAATTTGTACAATGAAGGGCTCCCCATAGCCCAACCATATCTTCCTTGCATCAAGTACCACTCCCTCCATGCCGGAAGAAATTAAAATAACGTCCAAGGTAGAGATTGATGGATACCCCACATCCACATATACCCTAAACAAAGGCTCCATCAAAGAAGTCTATAGGGAGAGAATGCCACAATACTTGGAAAACATATGGATGCAATGATCTGGGGATCCATGAGCCAATCTCATTGAAGAAAAACAATAGCAGCCAAAGTGGCCCGAATATTAGGCCAGTCCCTACATTTTCAATCTGAGAGGGTATTTATTTAAATATGTGAGCATTCTGGAACACCCCAAATTCCCATAAGAAATATAAAGGGAGGCTTTTGTATGCTTTTATTTGACAAGAATAAAACCAAATATGAGAATATAGAGGATCCATTTTCCTGTACATGGATTCTGAGAAGGATACCCACTTCCTCCCACACAAAAATGACAAAGGGACATAACAAAAACAAGTGAAGGACATATTTTGTAGCACAACCACAATGGATGCAATAGCCAAGCCCCTCGTAACCTCGCTTCAACAAGTTTTCCCAAGTGATAATGCGATTGTGAAGGGTCAACCACAAAAAACATTTCAACTTGAGAGGTGCCTCCCATTTCCACATGCACGTTTCCCAATCATCAAAAGAATCAAGTCTATTATCACATGAGATATAAGAGTAAATTTTGTTGACTGAAATATCACCCACAGATGATCTACCTCCCCAAGTAGGCTTATCCTCCCTGTGAAACAGACTAATGCCAACATTTCCAAGCTTGATCCTCTAGGATTCCCATTGAAACTCAAGATCAATAGGAAACCCAATTTTCCACAAGTGTGTCCAAGAGTAGAAGAGGAGAAAAGAGGGGGACCTTGATTTGAGGTTTGCTAAGGTAATGATGCCTTGATGATGGAGAGATCCAATGATTGTAGGACATAGGTTATGGTCTCCTGTGAGACCTTTTATTGGATCCAATCCAAGAGAAAACCTCATGCCATTAGCCATCAGCCAACAGAGGTTTCCACAAAGCCACAACTTGGCCAACATTTTGATACACTAGATTTGAGAAATTTTCCCACCCAAGCATGCTTGAGGAGTCACCCAATATTCCAAGTATAAATGTCTTAGGTATTTCCCCTAAAAATTATCTTTCCATAGACCTTGCTCATTAATGGCCCTCCACAGGATCTTAGAGAGAAGAGCTAGATTGAATCTCCTGAAATCCTTCAAGTCACCGACCATGGATGGTCTAGTAAGGGTTCTAAGGTGAATAAGGTGCATTTTCTAGAAGTATCCTACACCAAACGATAAGAAATATGGAAATGACAACATCGATTGTACTAATTGTTATTGAAGGGGAGGTGAAACAGATGCATCCAGTAACCAAATATCCCTTGTAAGACCGACTCGATCAATGTCACTGTGACCTGCACAGTGGTCTCTATTACTTTATCCTTCACCTTTATCTTCAATATCCATACCTGAGCTAAAACATAAGCGAGAAATATGGATGTCAATATCTATACCTAAGAAATCCAGAGATAAAACAGAAGCAATAAATCTAGATCTTGGATTGGAGAAGAATTTCATATTCTACCAAAGAAAGTTTGGTTTATATTAGAGATTTAAGAATACTATGACAAATCATAACTAAAGTTAGATGCAGAGAATTAAGTGGATGCTAGCAACATCAAGGTAGTGAGACTGAGTGAGCACTCAAGGTTTTGGTTTGGGAGCATAGTTGTGCATTGGTCACAAGTCTTGAATATCAACCCCTGTGGGTTAGGCTGCAACAATATTAGAGATGCTCAAGATCAGCTAGGTGGATTGCATTAGTTATACTGGAGTGCAAAGTTGCTCTTAATGCATTTAGATATTGATGCACTCAAAATCTAGGCTATAGAAAGCTCCAAAAGTAATAGAGTTATCTAGTAAATTTCTTTAGAATATCAAAATGACTGAGTGTTTTTCTAATTCAAGCAACTTGTAAATTTAATATTTCCAATGTATCAATTCAATATTTAAAACAATATCTCATAAAGTAATAAAAATATAAAATAATAAATGGAATAAATTTTATACATTTATTGTACTATAATGTTTTAGAGTGGATTTCTTACTAATAGCGAAAATTTGCATACCTTATAAATTTTATTCATTTACTGGAGTGGATTTCTTCCTAACATTGAAGGATTGCATATCTTGATACAATAATCAATGTAAAAGTGAGTGGAATATGCATAGCTGTATAGATATGTTTATGTTTCTATGCATTGATCATGCCTTAAATGAGGTAGCTATCATATACACTTTATATCAAATATCTTAAATTTAGGTGCTACATGGTAAATGTTACCCAACATGTGTCATACTGGAAATATTAAGCATCGTGTGTTCATTAAATTTATATCTATTCATTAGATATTACTTTATTCAGATCAATTCAATCTTAAATTTAGGTGTCACATGGTAAATGTTAAGAACCATGTAGTAAGCCAATGATTTGCTTATTGACTTCACATCTTGTCCATTGAATATGACTTTATTCATATCCAATGGATTGGATGTAAATACACCAAAGCAATCATTCTCTTATTTTATTTTTCTTAATATTTGTAGTGGTATCACATCATATAACACCACTGTGACATGAATTTATAACTCGTAAATCCCTTTAGTTCTTAACTTACTAAATAATTAATGTTTAATTAGTTCATCGATTTTATTAATTGATCATGTTTTGCATGAATTTTAAGGGCTTTGGATGCTTAGTCTAGTTTCATAGTTATATATTCATTCCTTTCTATGGTGATATCTTGTTTCCTCATCTCTATATTGATTGAATGGAGGAAGCCAAGGGGAATTGATTATAATTCTTTAACATATTTAGTTGGTAGCGGGGGGAGGGGGGATTTTCCTCAATGATTAAGGGGAAGCTAACTACATGGTTTTTTGAAGATTGATGGAATAGAGACTTAGTTGGGGAATCATTATAGGTTTTGGAAGGTAGTTAAGTGTTTTAGATTTAGTTGGGGAACCATTATAGATTTTGGGAAGTGTTCAATTGTTAAGTGTTTTAGATCTACTTAGGGTTGGGAAGAATTCAATTGTTTAAATCTAGTTAGGGTAATCATTATAAGTTTTGGGAAGTATTTGATTTTTTTTAAAGAATATGGTGGGGGGTTTTTCTCAATGGTTAAGGGTAAGTAAATTGCATGTATTTTTGAATATTTATGGGATACATAAATTTCGTAATTAGTTGATTAAGTAATTATGAAATATTAAGAAATGTGAGCACAAAATTGTGAAAATTAAAAGTGTCTTTGATAAATGTTGGTGTCATTGAACCATCCAGAAAATCACTAACATAATTATTAGGATGAGAAAAATTTCAAGTTCAAGAATAACCTTTTACTTCTATTGTCCATAGAGTCTTGGATATATAATGACAATGCAGAAAAATGCGGAAAAAAGAAGAAGATAAGAAATAAAAAATAAGAAAAGAAAATAATTCAATCATCCCTTATAACTAATATTTTATATCATCCCTTATAACCATTATTTTATGAAGTTGCATTTTGTTACGGTGCTTCCATTGCTTCATCCCTTGTAACATCATTGCGCAAAAGTAAAATAATGTAACGAATATTTTGTGAATTTGCATTAGGCATATCCCTTATAACATCATTGCGCAAAAGGAAAATAATGTAACGAATATTTTATGAATTTGCATTAGGCATAAAAGAGAAGGGAGGGAACGTTTATTTAAAAAAAATTACTTATAGCCATTATAAAGAAAATCAAATAAGTTTATTTATAAACGGTATCGAAACAAAATTATTTATAACTATCATAAAGAAAAAAAAAATAAAATATATATATATATATATATATATATATATATATATATATATATATATATATATATAGATATATAGATATATATATATATACTTTACTTGGCATTGAATAATCAAGAAAGAGTGGTACATACTTCTTGGTATTCTAATAGAGTCTAATTCATCACTTTGCCTCAAAGAATATATGGTGGGGATGAAATGAAACAAAATGAATTTGCTCGTTGATTCAGTCCTTTATTACATAAAAGGGAACACATCGGGCTACCATCTGAGTGGCGGGCATTAAATGAGACAACTCTTCCAAAAAGGAAGACTACAATTTCATAGCGGCTTAAGTGACTCCCTGGTTATTTATTTAGTTACGTAGACACCCTATCTGTATTTTCTATTCGTTGCTCACTTAAAATCCGGTGCCCGATGTGAAATAGCCTGCACTCCACACAACATGTTGAAGATATTAAAGTCGCCTTCCGTGACTTTGGGCAGGAAGAAAACAAGTACAAGCGAGTACAGCAGCAGCAGCAGCAGCAGAGATTGAGTGTACAGCAACACGCAGTTAAGAGGAATGGAGAAAATTCGTAAGGAGAATTTAATAATTGATGGGCCGCAGCCATGAATAGAGAGGAGAATTAATTTTTGATTTGGGTGAGAAGTTACTTCAGCAGAGAAATGAAGTTTTTTTGTCTACGGAGGAGCAGTTTAATTAAAACAGTCAAGTTGGGCGTTTAAAGCCTCAACAACCAAATGAATGAAATATTGAATGAAACAGGCAGAAGTCACTTGTGAAGCGGAAGGACAAGTGGTCCCTACCACTTGAGCGCAAAAGCGCAAGATCGCAAGATTGCAAGTTCATAAGTTAAATGTCTTGTAGATGTGGAATTCTACGATGTGCGATGTGCGATCATCGTAATATCGAAAACATCGCAATATCGCAATTCTGCAAAATCACGCTCCGCCGATTGCATTTTATCATTGCAAATGTTGAAGTTGCGATGTGCGCCCGTCGCACCATCGCATGTTACGAGTATTCCTTCATATGTTGATCGCACCATTGATAATTGCGATATGTGCCATTGCAGATCACAATATGGTCGACTACGATGTGGTCCCCACTCGTACGTCGTGCCAATGTCAAAGTTTTATGATTCCGCAAAGGTTTTCTGTGTAATTTGTTTTATTTGTTTGTTTTGAATTTTGTATCCGCCGCGCCATATATAAAGGGAAAAAGGCCGGTGAGGAAATAGTAATGTAATTGTATTGTATTGTGTTGTGACCGCTGTGTGAGCCCGCAGGCAAAGAAAACACAGTAAGAAGAACAAAAGCACTGTAGTGTGCGTTCTTGAAGGGAGAGACAGAGATTTGTTTTGTAGAGCACTGTGTCTGTAGCAGTCTCGATATTATTTTGAATCCCTCCTTGAGGAAGATATTTTGTAATAGTTTTTTTTTGAAGTTCTGTTTATGTAATAGAAAGCATTTTCATGCTATCTCTGTCTGCAATTAAACTTTTGTTTTAAAACTTCTCTGTGTTTAGAGGAGAGCGTCATTCTCTCCACTGTTTTCTTGGAATTTCCATTAATTCCAACATGGTATCGGAGCTAGTCTAGGCTCTTTGAAGATTTCGAAGAAGCTGAAGAAGAAGACCGGTTGCAGCGTTTTCTCCAGTAGTGTGAAAAGCTCAACAGAAGTTAAAAGTCAGGTATTTCTCAAAGATAACAGAGTTGTTATTTTGTTTGAAGATTTTGTTCTTTCAGAAAAAGGAAAGATAGTTTGTTTAAGTTTAGAAGTTCAATTCAAGAGAAATGGCTGGACCAAGCACTGGAATGAACATTGGAAATGTTCAACTTCCACAGTTTAATGGAAAGAACTATGATTATTGAGCCATTACCATGAGAGCCCTATTTGTCTCACAAGACTTATGGGAGTTAGTAGAAGATGGTTTTACAGAACCAGCTGATGTGCAGGCTTTTAATGCTTTAACTCAAGCAGAGAAGGATGTGTTGAAAAATAATAGGAAGAAAGACTCTAAAGCTCTCTTCTTATTGTATCAAGCAGTAAATGAGAGTGTGTTTCCAAGGATAGCACCAGCCAAGAAATCAAAGGAGGCATGGAAAACTCTGAAAGTTGCCTATCAAGGTATGGAGAAAGTTAAGACAACAAAACTTCAGTTGCTGAGAAGATATTTTGAAACTCTTTGCATGAAAGAGTTAGATAATGTAGACACATTTTTTACACATGTGATTGGGATTGTAAATCAGATAAGATCCCATGGAGAAACTCTTGAAGAAAGAAGGATAGTGGAGAAACTTTTGAGAATCTTACCCTCAAAGTTTGATGTTATTGTAACTACCATAGAAGAGACCAAAGATCTCTCACAGTTCACAGTGGATGAACTTCATGCCTCGTTGATGACTCATGAACAGAGATTGAGGAGAGATGAACACTCATCTCTTGAGCATGCCTTCAAGACCCAGATGCCTTCAGGAAGAGGAAGAGGTCAAGGAAAAGGAAGAGGAAGAGGCAGAAGTCAGAACAGAGGTGGAAGGAATAGCCCTTCACATTCACATGGAAGGAGCAACAGTCAAGGTCAAAGCCAAGGCCAATGTAACAGCCAGCAAGGTGGACATCAACATCAACATGCTCATGGACAGAGGTATGAAAAATCCAATGTCCAATGTCATTATTGCAAGAAATATGGGCACTATGCCAATGAATGTAGAAAGAAGCAAAATGACATGAAAAATAAGAAAAATGTTAATGTAGCAAAAGAAGAAAAGAACCCAAGTAATGTGCTGATAGCATGTAATGTAGCACAAGATAGAAATGATGATGTTTGGTTCTTAGATTCTGGATGTAGTAATCATATGACTGGCAACAGAGCAATGTTTGCCAATCTTGATGAAGAAGTGAAGTCTGAAGTGACCACAGGGACTGATACTAAAATATTTGTCAAAGGAAAAGGCAGAGTGAGTATTAGAGCAAGAAATGGGGAGCAGAAATTTGTTCCTGATGTGTATTATGTTCCAGGTCTGAAATGTAATCTTTTGAGCGTTGCGCAGCTCATAAGCAAAGGTTACAATGTAATTTTTAAAGATGATGTGTGCACAATAAAAGATATACCTCCAAGCAAGAAAATCATTGCTGAAATTCAAATGACCAGCAATAGAATGTTTCCGCTCAAGCTCAACATTGACTTGAAAGGAAAAGGAAAGAGCATAGCAGCTATAACACAAGAAGGCTTTCAGAAGGAACCAAAGGATGAAAATTGGTTATGGCACTTGAGATTTGGACATCTCAATTTCGGAGGATTAAATATGCTGCACAGAAAAGGAATGGTAAGAGGTTTAACATTGATTGAAAAGCCAGACAGCCTATGTGAAGGCTGCATCTTGGGAAAACAACACAGAGAAAGTTTTCCTTCAGGGAAAAGCATAAGGGCAAAAGCACCCTTAGAAATAATTCATTCAGATTTATGTGGGCCGATGCAAACAGCATCAGTTTCAGGAAGCAATTATATGCTGACCTTCATAGATGATTTCACAAGAAAAGTGTGGGTTTATTTTCTGAAATATAAGAGTGAAGTCTTTCAGAAATTTTTCCACTTTAAAGCTCTTGTAGAAAAACAGAGCGGACTGCACATTAAAGTCCTCAGAACTGATAGAGGAGGAGAATATATATCAAAGGAATTTCTGCGTTTTTTCAGAGAGAACGGCATACACAAGCAGTTTACCACAAGGTACACACCGCAAGAGAATGGAGTTGCTGAAAGGAAGAATCGAACCATAATGGAAATGGTGAGAAGCATGCTAAAGGAAAAGCACTTGCTGAATGAGTATTGGGCAGAAGCAGCAAACTGTGTTGTGTATATTTTGAATAGATGCCCTACAAAAGAAGTGATGAAAAAAGTTCCAGAAGAAGCGTGGAGTGGCAGAAAACAGGGAGTCACCCACATGAGAGTTTTTGGATGTGTAGCATATGTACACATTCTAGACGAGTTGAGGAAGAAGTTGGATAGTAAGGGGGAGAAGTGCATTTTCCTTGGATATTGTGAAGATTCCAAAGGATACAGACTGTATAACCCATCCACAAAGAAGTTTGTAATTAGCAGAGATGTGCAATTCATTGAAGAAGAAGCATGTGATGGAAGCATTGAGAAAACAGTCAATGTTAAAAGTTGTTTGTCTCATGATGAAGATGAGGAAGATGTGGTTGAAATTAACAACTCATCTACAACACAACCTCCACCAGCACAAGGACAGCAAGGGACACCTCAAGCAGCAGCAAGAACACGCTTGAGAAGAAGCGGGAGTGCATCTCCAAGCACACCACATGGAGCAGAAATGAGTGCTTCATCAAGCACAACTACACCAAGTGAAAGCGGAACAAGGTTCAGGAGCCTTAGAGAAATCTATGAGCAAGGAGAAGCAGATGAAGGTATGAATTCCCTATTTGCTTTGCATTGTCAAGTTGATGATCCTATTCATTTTTAAGATGCAATTAAAGATAGAAAATGGATAGAAGCTATGGATGATGAAATTAAAGCCATAGAGAAGAACAAAACATGGGAGCTGGTTGATCTCCCAGAAGGTAAAGGAGTCATTGGAGTTAAATGGGTCTACAAGACCAAGAGCAAAGCTGAAGGAAAGATAGAGAGACACAAGGCCAGACTTGTTGTCAAGGGATATAAGAAGAAGCATGGTATAGACTATGAATAAACTTTTTCACCAGTTGCAATAATGGAGACAGTAAGAGCAGTGCTGTCCATAGCAGCACAAAACAAATGGAAAGCATATCAGATGGATGTAAAATCTGCATTTCTAAATGGAGTTTTAATGGAAGAGGTATATGTGGAACAACCTCTTGGATATGAGAAGAAAGGCCAAGAGCATAAGGTCTGCAGATTGAAGAAAGCTCTTTATGGGCTGAAGCAAGCACCAAGAGCATGGTACAGCAGAATAGACTCCTATCTATTGAAGAATGGATTTGAAAAGTGTGAGGGAGAACCCACCCTCTACATCAAAGAAAAGGATGGTAAAATGTTGATTATTGTTTTATATGTTGATGATTTAATTTTTACAGGTAATGATGATTACCTTGTTGAAAATTTTAAAACAGTCATGAAGGATGAATTTGAAATGACTGACATGGGTTTGTTGAGATACTTCTTAGGAATAGAAGTAGAGCAAAATGAAAAAGGAATTTTTATATCTCAAGCAAAGTATGTAAATCAAGTTTTAGAAAGATTTAACATGCAGGAGTGCAAAGCTACAATTACTCCCACAGTAATGGGATTGAAGTTGAGAAAAGATGACAGTAGCAAGGATTTTGATCCAAGTTTGTATAAAAGCATAGTTGGCAGCCTCATGTATTTGACTGCAACTAGGCCAGATATTATGCATTCTGTTAGCTTAATTTCCATATTTATGGAGAAGCCAAAAGAAGCACATTGGCAAGCAGCAAAGAGGATTCTGAGGTATGTGAAAGGAACTAAAAGATTTGGTATTTTATATACAACTTCAGAAAATTCAGAATTAGTTGGATACACTGACAGTGATTGGGCTGGAAGTGTAGATGATCGGAAGAGCACTTCCGGTTATGTTTTTCATATGGGTTCAGGAGCCATTTCATGGGCTTCTAAGAAACAGCCTATTGTAGCATTATCTACAGTAGAGGCAAAATATGTGGCAGCTACAGCAGCAGCGTGTCAAGCAATTTGGATTATCAAAGAATTCTGTGTTTCACAAGAAAACGAAGCACATAGACACAAAGTTTCACTACATCAGAGAATTGGTGAACAATGGAGAAATTGTTTTACAACATTGTAAAACAGAGGAGCAATATGCAGATATTTTGACAAAGCCATTGGCGCAGAAAACATTTGAATTTTTGAGAAAATGTTTGGGTATGATGGATAACCCAGCAGCTGACTTTAAGGGGGAGTGTTGAAGATATTAAATTCGCCTTCCGTGCCTTTGGGCAGGAAGAAAACAAGTACAAGCGAGTACAGTAGCAGCAGCAACAGAGATTGAGTGTACATCAACACGTAGTTAAGAGGAATGGAGAAAATCCGTAAGGAGAATTTAATAATTGATGGGCCGCAGCCATGAACAGAGAGGAGAATTAATTTTTGATTTGGGCGAGAAGTTACTTCAGTAGAGAAATGAAGTTTTTTTGTCTACGGAGGAGCATTTTAATTAAAACAGTCAAGTCGGGCATTTAAAGCCTCAACAACCAAAGGAATGAAATATTGAATGAAACAGGCGGAAGTCACTTATGAAGCGGAAGGACAAGTGGTCCCTACCACTTGAGCGCAAAAGCGCAAGATCGCAAGATTGCAAGTTCAAAAGTTAAATGTCTTGTAGATGTGGAATTCTACGATTTGCGATGTGCGATCATCGCAACATCGAAAACATCGCAATATCGCAATTCTGCAAAATCACCCTCCGCCCATTGCATTGTATCATCGCAAATGTTGAAGTTGCGATGTGCACCCATTGCACCATCGCATGTTATGAGTATTCCTTCATATGTTGATCGCACCATTGATAATTGCGATATGCGCCATCGCAGATCGCAATATGGTCGACTACGATGTGGTCCCCACTCGTACGTCGCGCCAATGTCAAAGTTTTATGATTCCGCAAAGGTTTTTTGTGTAATTTGTTTTATTTGTTTGTTTTGAATTTTGTATCCGCCGCACCATATATAAAGGGAAAAAGGCCCGTGAGACAATAGTAATGTAATTGTATTGTATTGTGTTGTGACCGCTGTGTGAGCCCGCAGGCAAAGAAAACACAGTAAGAAGAACAAAAGCACTGTAGTGTGCGTTCTTGAAGGGAGAGATAGAGATTTGTTTTGTAGAGCACTATGTCTGTAGCAATTTCGATATTATTTGTGAATCCCTCCTTGAGGAAGATATTTTGTAATAGTTTTTTTTTGAAGTTTTGTTTATGTAATAGAAAGCATTTTCATGATATCTCTGTCTGCAATTAAACTTTTGTTTTAAAACTTCTCTGTGTTTAGAGGAGAGTGTCATTCTCTCCACTGTTTGCTTGGAATTTCCATTAATTCCAACACAACATTAGCACATGGAATAGATTCATGAGTCAGTATGACAAAGGACTGGAAGTGTTTTAAGAAGAAATATATATAAATTACAGCAGCGAACGTGGCAGACTAGATGATGGATTTACATGAATAGCAATAACATTGTGAATAAATAGAAGAATGTGTTAGTCCACAGTATCATGATAGCAGCATCATACACACACAGCTAGTACAGGAATTAATTACTAGTCTGTAATATTCAATAGGCTTGATTGATCGATGGAAAGATGGAAACACTTACGAGAACGGAGATGAACATCGCAGCGGCGGGGTGGCTGGCGGACGTTGCAAGTTTCTGGAAGGTATGCGGCTCTCTGCTCCGCCTCCTCCTCCTCTTCTCTTCCACGCGATTCGCGGCGGCGGCGGCGCTGATTAAGTGCAGCGTCAGAATCCATGGAGAGGTCCTCCGTGGTTGAATCATAGGAATGAGATTGATCGAGTACTTGCTGTATGGCTTGGCATCGGCATTGTGGAGACATTCTTTCCAATTCCTCGCAGCATCTCTCCGATGGCTGCTCTCTCCGCATCTCCATGTAGTCCCGGCACTAGGATAGTCGCTACGGATCGCAGAAGCGTCGTCGTTGTTTTAGGCCCTCTCCATACATGACGCCTTCACGTGCATCGACAGTTGGGGTGGCCCACTGAAGGAGGAGGAGAAGGGCTACACCTAAGCTCACCCATTTAAGAGGCAGTCTGATAGTGATCGGAGGGGAGAAGACACCCATTGCTTTTCTTTCTTCGTTACGGTGAAGGATAGATAGATATATGGAGCAGGAGTGTGAAGGTGGAAGAGGAGGTGGATCGTAATGCTCTATTTATGGAAAACACGCATGGGGAAGGCGTCTCCTTTTACGAGCATACAAGTAGAGAATAACACAACACGAAGAAGAGAATGAAACGAACAGATGTAGCGCATGCCCCATCTCACACCCCACGTCCGAACTCAACCCAGAGAAAGATCGAACGCCTACCTCCCTTTCCAATAGCCACGTTTTTAATTTTTGTTCAGTTGATTTAAAGAACATTAGTATCTTCCAGGTGTGTATAATCTCTGACAGTGCTACAGTACCAGCGATTCTACTTAAATAAGATTATTGCAATTTAGACAATTTAAACTAAGTCATGAGAAACTGCCTTACCATGGTGGTGTTGATTTTTCACGTTGAAATTAGTCGGTAACACCTAAGGTTACCACAATGACTGTAGTACCCGTGCACTTATGGAAGTTTAATTAATGATGGCAAGTGAAAAATGTTCAATATCCAGCGTCTTAGTCACAATGAAAATATATTGCAATATAGGTTGCTCCAAATATTTTGATAGTAGTGCATTACTCATACTCACCGTACTATGCTGCCCAAAAAAGACATCAATGGCCCCTTTAGTCACTTAAGGACTCATACTCACCCTACTGTACTGCCCACAAAAGACATCAATGGTCCTTTTAGTCACTAAGGACACCCTACACTAAGGACACAGTAAGGGTGTAGGGGTAGAATTTTGATGGGCAAATTGTATGTTATTGTGTAATTTGTCTATTAAATATGGCTAAAAAATTTCCATGTCTGTCAATATTTTTTTATTAAAATGGTCAAAATGGGCGCTAGAGTTGCACTCAAATTTGAAGTTTATTTCATATTTCAAATTCCTATCTTAAAAGAGTGTGACAATTTCTAAGAGAGGAACTAGATATAATGCAAGGGGAAGAAGTATGAACACCCAACACACCTAGGATCTTAAATAAACAAACAAGATTTAAACTTGGTAGGAAGTATTGTTGATTTAAAAGGTTTAGGTTAGATTAGGGTTCAAAATTGAAGTCTAATTGGTTTTTAAGGGCTTTCCTAGCCCTTATAAAAGGGCATAGATCTAGCACATTTATATTGATAAATGTGGTTGATATATGCTAAGAGGCATCATTTTGATAGGTAAATTGGCATATAAAAGTTGGAAAATTATGTGAATAGTTTTGGGGAGGATTAGTAAACAATGATTAACTATGAGTAAACTTGTTCAAGTTATAGTTAAGGAGGGTTTCTTAAGGTTAATATAGAATTGACTATAGATTACTATGGTTTTAAATAACTAATTGTAGTTGAGTATCATAGATTATGATTGAATATAGATGACCATGGTTATTCATGTTTGATCATGGTTTGCAATAGTTTTCCATGGTTAGCTGTGGTTGGGTATGTTAATCATAGTTAACAATTTTGACCAAGCGTGAAAATGGTTTGACCAATTTGACCATGGCTAACCATGTTCGATCATTATGACCTTAGTTGAGCATGTTTGACCATATTAATCATGGTGGAAAATGGTTTTCCATGTTGAGCATGGGTTGACTATGGTTTTTCAAGGTTAATTATGGTCAACCACAGATGGCCATGCTTAATCATGGCTAACCATTGTTGACCATGACTAACAGTGGATAGCTAAAGTAGCTGGTTGACTCGATTGACTATTTTCAACCATTGTTAACAAATTCAACTATGGTTAATGATGGTTGATGATGTTGACCATAGTTATGTGTAAGCTACTATAGTTGACTATGGTTAACCTTAATTAACCATATTAAGCCATTCTAACCGCAATTACGGTTGACCACATTGATGATGGATGGCAATGATTGACTCTGGTTGACCACAGTTCATTATGGTCACTATGGTTAATCTAAGATGACTATACCTACTAATGGTCAACTGAGGTAGATAATGGTTGAGTGGTTGAGAATTTTTGACTATATGTTGACTACTGTTGATTGAAGATGAGCATGTTTTCTCATGGTTGACTAAGGCTGATTATGATTGTCCATGATTGACTATGCTTGACTAAGATTGATGTGGATTACTACAATAACCTATGGTAAGGTTTAGTGAACAACCATGATCTACAATACTTTGATTTTTTTTATCACATTGCAATGTGGAATATTAAATA